>CAUYPK010077528.1:0-61677 GCA_963574355.1 Loris lydekkerianus | reverse complement strand
TGTAGAATATAAATGTCTTAACACAATAACTAAGAAAATGCCAGGAAGGCTATGTTAACCAGTGTGATGAAAATATATCAAATGGTCTATAAAACCAGTGTATGGTGCCCCATGATCGCATTAATGTACACAGCTATGATTTAATAATAATAATAATAATAATAAAGAAATTATGTGCAGCAAGCCTTTTCAGACAGAAGTGCTGCGGGACCTGACCAAGCCCTTGATAATGCTACATACAGCATGTCATTAATCCAAAAGGCCTTGCTGGATCACAGACATCAAGTCCCTCCACAGCCAAATACAGGAGAAATAGAATCTTCCATGAAACTAGGAGATTTGGATCAGTGCCTGTAGCTCAGCAGCTAGGGCACCAGCCATATACCCTGGAACTGGTGGGTTTGAATCCAGCTGGGGCCTGCCAAACAACAATGACAACTACAACCAAAAAATAGCTGAGCATTTTGGTGGGCACCTGTAGTCCCAGCTACATGGGAGGCTGAGGCAAAAGAATCACTAAAGCCCAAGAGTTTGAAGTTGCTGTGGGCTGTGACACCACAGCACTCTACCCAGGGCGATAAAGTGAGACTCTGTCTCAAAAAACCCCCCAAAAAAACAAAAAACTAGGAGATTTGGCATTAAAGACTGGAAAGAGAGAAAGCCTCAACAACAATTAAAATCCTTATGGAAAGGACCCAAACAGATTCTTCTCACTACACCTACAGCTATAAAAGTAAAGGGAAAACATTCTTGCATTGACTTCTATAGGGTTAAATTGGTGACCAAACCTACAACAGACCCTGAAGGAGAACAGCGAGTGCCAGCCTGTGCAAGATGTACAACTTCTCTTCAAAAAGAAAAACAAAGACACCACCTAGTGACTGATGTGGGAACAGACGTCAATAGTTAAATGATGGTAATGCAGAGATTTCAGCAAATATCTGTGGAAACAGTTGACCAAGCAGCCAGAAACTTCTGACCCTCTGACCCTTGCCTAGAATATGAGGTTACTCCATAGGCAGGACAATACCCCTTCACGGCAGGAAGCAGCTAGAACAGTTATCATCCATTTTTCCCTTCAAGATTTCAGGACTATCTCTCTTCAAGGGAGAATAAACAGGGAGAAGAAAGGGGGCTTCAGGAGAATGGAAGGAAAGTCTGGTGGCCCAAATAAGGAAGTATAAAAGGGGCCCTGGAATAAACAAAGGGTTTCAGGGCATGGGAACATAATGACTCAGTTAGCCAATTATGTCCTGTTAACATAAAACACAGTTTCCACAAACACAGTTTGTGACACAAAGTGGGGGCATGGTCACAGGTGCAGGACACTGCACTCTGCAAACAGCATAAACCCCAAGGCTAACAGTCACCACCATACAATTAATGGTAAAAAATAGGGCGGCGGCTGTAGCTCAGTCAGTAGGGCACTGGCCCCATATACCAAGGGTGGTGGGTTCAAACCCAGCCCTGGCCAAACTGCAACAACAAAAAATAGCTGGGCATTGTGGTGGGCAACTGTGGTCCCAGCTACTTGGGAGGCTGAGGCAAGAGAATCGCCTAAACCCAAGAGCTGGAGGTTGCTGTGAGCTGTGATACCACAGCACTCTACCAAGGGTGACAAAGTGACACTCTGTCTCTTAAAAAAAAAGATAACATTTAATAATTTTCACTAAAAAAAAAGGAAAGAATGTGGGTGTGTGGCAACCAATGTAACCAAAGACCAATGAAAAAGGGACAGATTTGCCAAAAGATGCAAAGGAACCAATGAGAAAAATTCATAAACAAAACCAAAAGGTAAAAAGAAGAGAATAATTACACTGTGTATTGGCATAGAAGAGGGGTCTTCTCTCACTCTTGAGAGAGACCCATTTTCTTTCTTTGGAAATGCTTTATACTTAAACTTACTTTCTGCTTTACTGAGAAGTCTCTGTGATTTCACTTTCATTTTTCATCTATGTTGCCTCTGTTACGTCTCAGATGAACTTTCTAGTCCTGCCAAGCATACAAACCAGGTCCTTAGAAACTGAAGACAGCAAGGGGGTCTTGTGGAGACCCCTATAAATTGCCACAAGTAGCTATAAATTAACTTAATAATGCCACATAGGACAGTAAAACCACTAGCCTATAGCTTAGCAGTGTACAGCCAATTACTAATCAATGTTATTTCTGTAAACCAGTGAAAATCCCTGACAAACAACTTTCTTTCAGTCTATTCCCTGTCTCTACTTTTTGGCCAGATGTGGTGGCTCACACCTATAATTCTAGCAGTCTGGGAGGTCAAAGTGGGAAGATTGCTTCAGCTTAGGAGTTCAAGACCAGCTTGAGTGAGAGTGAGACCCATTTCTACTAAAAAAAAAAAAAAAAAAATAGGCTGGCATTGTGGCAGGCGTCCAGTTGCTTGGGAGGCTGAGGCAAGAGGATCACTTGAGTCCAAGAGTTTGAGGTTGCTGTGAGCTATGACACCACAGCACTCTACCCAGGCCAACAGAGTGAGACTGTCTCAAAAAAATAAATAAATAACTAAACAAAAACCCACCTGCTGTAACAAAGGCCTAATGGAGCATATATCTGAGGTTACCTGTGTCTGAGCCTTCTGAGCAACTATCCTCATTTGAGCTGAAGCAAACTTTTTTTTTTTTTGAGACAGGGTCCCACTATATTGCCCTTGGTAGAGTACCACGGCATCACAGCTCACAACAACCTGAAACTTGTGGGTTTAAGTGATTCTCTTGCCTCAGCCTCCCAAGTAGCTGGGACTACAGGCACCCACCACAATGCCCAGCTATATGCCTTGCTATATTTGTTGTAGTTGTTATTATTGTTTGGCAGGCCCGGGCTGGGTTGGAACCTGCCAGCCCCAGTGTATGTGGCCGGTGCTCTAGCTGCTAAGATATAGGCGCCGAGCCTGAAGCAAACTCTTTAATTTAATTTTGTGCTTCAGACTCTTCCTTTTAGGTTGCCAATAGTATTTCAAGATTGTGTCCCTAGGTCTCACTAGTTATGAGGCTGTGCAGATGGGGCTAACATAAAGTAATAACAAAATTGCAATGTTTTTTCTCAACCCCTACAAAGCCCCCTTCTCTGTCCTTGTGTTTCTGGGGACCTGAGGGAAATCTCATGAGTGCTCATACATCCAGCCATCCTGGCAGCCTGAAACTCTGTCTCTATCTCCTGCTGAGTGTTCTCCCATGAATTGGAGCCCTTAAGGTATCAAATCTGCACTGGGGGTGGAGGAGGCCTTTCCCTCTCTTTTGTGTTCCACTTCACAAATGGCCACCTAGGCAATACCTATGTGTTCCAGGGTCTTACAGAGCTTGTAGAACCACAGCGTCCTTGTTGGCATTCAGCCTTCTTTTCGCATAGAGTGAAGGCAGGACCGAACTAGTTATGGTGACAAACAACATCCACTTAGTCTGTTATTCTACAAATCCTGAATTCCTCTTCCCTTCTAGCCACGTGGTCTCTGTATCCATGGAGTTTATAATCTGGTGCAAGATCAAAACAACAACACACACACAAATTTTAAAAAAGCACTTATGATTTAACATCCAGGACTTGGGTAGTGGGTCTGATAGTGGGTCAAGTTTATCACGCTTGGCTGCTACTTCTGCTTGGGTGAGTTTTGTGTGAGGCCTGTCAACTCTCAGGCAAACAGGCCCTGACAGCCTGCCTGGCCCCAGGCCCAGTGCAGCAGGTTAACCCTTCTCTTGCTGTGCTGAAAGGGACTGATTTGTTTTAACGCTCAGTGACAACCAAAGAAAACACTGAGTCTCTTAAAGAGCTTTCTTCCTTCCCCATTCCACACCATGGTTTCCAAATTCCCCATTCCCAGCAGCAAAAATCACCGGTGAAGAGACAGGCCAGGTGGTGGTGATAACTTCAAAATGTAAGAGGAGGCCAGGGGCTTGCTGATGGGTGGGATGTGGAGGTGGTGCAGGAGGACCTGTGGAAGGGGGCAGGGGAAGGTTGAGGGCTGCAGGAGGTATGATGAAGAGCCTGGGGGCTGTCTTTGAGGGACATTGCCTGTCCATCTAGAGCATCACATGGAAAGCCGAAAGGCCTGGGCTTATCCCCAGACACTGTTTGGATTTTGACCTTGAAAACCATGAGTACCAACCTTTCTTGGGGTTTTATATGTGTGTGAAAATCTCCCTCAACTCCCAAATGGCACCCAAAGGAGATGTGTTCTTGACTTTCTTTGTGAAGCCACAGGGGAAGGAAAGATCTTACCTTCCCTTAAAGAACATCCTGGTGATGGCGGCACCTGTGACTCAAAGGAGTAGGATGCCGGCCCCATATACCGGAGGTGGTGGGTTCAAACGCAGCCCTGGCCAAAAACTGCAAAAAAAGAAAGAGAACATCCTGGTGAACAAGCAGTATGAGCCCCTACCTGCCTCATGTCCCATCCTCCTCCCTCCTCCCCTGCATACCTCCCCGCTCTACAGCCTGGAGCGATGGACACACCCAGGAGCCCATGGCCCAGGGAAACCAGCTGAGGCTTCTGCTGTCTGACCATCATCCAAGGTTAAACATCAGCCTGGAATTTTAGCTTCCTGTCCAGGAAAAACCAGATTTATAAACTGTTAGTTTTTTTACCATTAGAATTTCAGATTTCCTTTTATATTTGCTTACTTGGAACACTTTCCTGTCCTTTCCTCTGCTACATGTTTATCAATCTGAAAATATACACTATGGACAAATTAAGAGAAAATGCTCCTTATTGGGACCATGTGATTCTTTTATCAAGTGGGAGATTCTTTCATAATTAGAATAATTTTACTCTTTTTGCAAATAGGTTGTTTTGGAATAGATTTTATATAAAGTTAGTTTAATAATTCAAAAAGGCCAATCCCATCATGGCGATAGATTTCTGCACAAAAGTTTCTCCTCGGGCGGCGCCTGTGGCTCAGTGAGTAGGGCGCCAGCCCCATATGCCGAGGGTGGCGGGTTCAAACCCAGGCCCAGACAAACTGCAACAAAAAAATAGCCGGGTTCAAACCCAGCCCTGGCCAAACTGCAACAACAACAACAACAACAAAAAAAAATAGCTGGGCATTGTGGCAGGTGCCTGTAGTCCCAGCTGCTGGGGAGGCTGAGGCAGGAGAATTGCTTAAGCCCAGGAGCTGGAGATTGCTGTGAGCTGTGTGATGCCATGGCACTCTACCAAAGGGCCATAAAGTGAGACTCTGTCTCTATAAAAAAAAAAAAAAAAGTTTCTCCTCCTCTCCCACCCCAACTGACTCCCCAGTCTCAGTCCTGGGTCACATGCATCAAACTGTGCCCCTGCTCAGCCAGGAGGCATGCCTCTGAGAAGGAGGCTGATGTGTTGTACCCGGCCCCTCATATGGCAGTGGGGAAGCACATGGGTGACATCTCAAGTGGAGAAGTTTGAAGGCTGTTTTCCACAGACATGTGAACTTCAAGCTTCAGTTGGTGGTCATGTGGTTGTGTAGTGCTGCAGACCAATTCTGCCATGAACAGAGAGGGACTCAGGCAGTACAGAGGAGGATGTGGGCCACTTTGTTAGCATGTCACCATGGCCCTCGGGTACGGGCAGGTCATCTTTGCCAATGGTTTCTTTGGAGTCCAGGTGAGAGATGCATGAGATGACCCTTGGGCACCACCCTCTCTCCTCCAGGTGAAAGTTTCTAGACAAAATTAGGCTAAAGGAGTGTCAGGTTGTCGGTTTGGTGCCTTAACTAGGACACTTCTATGAGCCTCCTTTGATTAACATATTTCCAGCCCCTCCTACTCTGACCTCTGAACCTTCAGGGTACTACCCCACCCCTGGTGGCTCTGGATACTACCCCACTCCAGACAGGAACTACAAATTTCTAGTTTGTATTTAGGTTAACACCAGCCACAGCCGAATAGCTGTGAGGTTCATGTTAGAAGAACTCCAAGGGGAGCAGTTTTGCTGTTCCTGCCATCTGACGGGCATGAGGTTATCCATCCACCTGCCGGTCTGGTTTCCTAGTATGCATGTGATTTAAAATTAGAAGCACATAAAAAATAGCCTTATTATAGGCACCTCTGTTTCTAATCTCACTTTCTTTCCCTTTGTATTGTCCTTTATAGCATTATACAAATCTGATCATGGCTAGGTTCAATTTTTTTTTTAATTGAGACAGAGTCTCACTTTGTCACCCTCTGTAGAGTGCTGTGGAGTCACAGCTCACAGCAACATCAAACTCTAGGGCTTAAGAGATTCTCTTGCCTCAGCCTCCCAAGTAGCCAGGACTACAGGCGCCCGCCACAACTCCCAGCTATTTTTTGGTTGCAGTTGTCATTGTTATTTAGCAGGCCTGGGCCGGGCTCAAACCTGCCAGCCTCGGTGTATGTGTCTGGTGCCCTACTCACTGAGCTATGGGTGCCAAGCCTAGGTTCAATTTTTTAAAAAGGCTTCTCAGAGCCTGTTGGATCTTATGGCCCAAACTCCTTGGCATGGCAGACGAGTTCCTTGAAAAAATCCCGTTTGATCTCAGGAAAGCTTTCTGCAGAAGATGGTTTTAGTGCCCACAAAGCAGCAGCCATCGTCTAATTCCTTGTGTGTAAAGCTTTCACAAATTTTATTTATTTATTGTTTTATCATTCCATATATAGGCATAACGAAGATATTGCAGGTTCAGTTCTAGACTGCTACAATAAAACAAATACTGCAATAAATCAAGTCATACACACTTTTTGGCTTCCATGTGCATATAAAAATCATGGTTACACTATACTGTAGTCTGTTAAGTGTGCAATAGCATTATGTCAAAAGAAGTAATACCTTAATTTAAAGAATGCTCTATTGTTAAAAAATGCTAATGATCGTCAAAGCCTTCAGTGAGTCATAATCTTTTGCAGGTTCTGTAGCATTCACAGACGTCTCACGTGCATCTGTGAATGCCCACACATATGTACGTATGTAAGGGCACACATACCATCTCCAGTGCCCAGTTTCTCCCTTCTCTGGTGGCTTTCTTTAGTGCTGTAAGAGCTTGCCCAGCCATTGAAGGCAGCTCAGAAGTGCCAGGGAATGAATACCTCTGAAAGGGATCACATATGCCATTGTAAAAATATGCCATTTTGGCATTGAGCTAAAGGCAGTTAGCTCTCATTCCTCTCCCTTTCTAACATGAGGATGTAAGTTTCTCTTTCATAAATTTTCATTTGTAAAGATGTCTCCTTTCCCCAAACTAGGAAGAGAACTTCAGAGAAATGCTGTTACTTGCATGACAAATCTTATTAAACAACACTTGCGTACCATAGATTTTCTAGTCATCTTCCCATAAATTACCCCCAGAAGCCTCAAACCCCTTTTCATCACACTTTACCATACTTTGTTAAGATGATATGTAGGCCCCAAATCCTTGAGTCACACTTCTTTGTGAACTCCTAAGTGTACATATGTAATTAAATCTGTTTTTTGTTCTTCCTGTTAATGTCTTTTGTCAGTTTAATTCACATGGCCTTACTGAACTTAAGAGGGTAGAGGAAAAAGTTTTTCCTCTTCTAGACCTCTAAGACTAATCCCCCTATGAAGGAGTTCTGGGAATTTCATTCCAAAATATGACCTTGGTATAAAGAGTATTTTGAATTAAAGGCCCTTAGAGATCAACAGGCATGGGATCTGCACAAAGCCAGACAGACTCCAGAACAATTGTCTTTCCTTCCTCCCTATTATCCCAATATATTTCAAGAAAGAAGATCAAGAATGTAGCCAGACCAGGCCCAACCTATTTTATTTATTTATTTATTTATTTATTTATTTATTTATTTATTTATTTATTTATTTTTGCAGTTTTTGACCAGGGCTGGGTTTGAACCTGCCACCTCTGGCATATGGGACTGGCGCCCCAATCCTTTGAGCCACAGGTGCTGACCCCCAACCTCTTAAATATAATATCTGTCTCTCAGGCTAATTTTGAAAGAGAATCATTTATAAGTAAATCTGTTTCCCCCATCCATTGATTCTCTCAAGTACCTATTCATGCTCCCTAGTAATTATTTATTGCCCCTAAGCAGAATTACCTACATTCTTCATCTCCCCTTTCCTTCTAAAATGAGGGTATATAGAGGGAGGGTAATTTTTGGGAACACAGCTATGGTGCATCTTACAAGGGTACATGTGAAGTTTACTAAATGTAGAATATAAATGTCTTAACACAATAACTAAGAAAATGCTGTGAAGGCTCTGTTAACCAGTTTGATGAAAATATTTCAAATTATATATAAAACCAGCACCTCGTACCCCATGATTGCATTAGTGTACACAGCTATGGTTTAATAAACAAAAAATAAATAAAAATAAAATGAAGGTATATACATTTCTGGACCCCAATGGGATATTGTGTCATCATTCTGTGGTTCTCCCCTGTGCACAGTAAATAAATCTCTGTCTCTTATTAATCTGCCTTTTTTTTGTCTTTTTTGAGATAGAGTTTCACTTTGTTACCCTTGGTAGAGTGCTATGACATCATAGCTCACAGCAACCTCAAACTCCTGGGCTCAAGCGATTCTCTTGCCTCAGCCTTCCAAGCAGCTGGGACTACAGGCACCCGCCACAGTGCCCAGCTATTTTTAGAGACAGAGTCTTGCTCTGGCTCAGGCTGGTCTTGAACCTGTGAGCTCAAGCAATCTATCCATTTAGGCCTCCCAAGTGCTGGGATTACAGGTGTGATAATCTGCTTTCTTGTGACTTGATCTTTCAGTGAACCTTGGGAGGGGCAGAGGAAGTTTCCTGTCACTCCTACACCTATTAATGAGAGACAGAAGTTGGTGGGTAAAGAATGCAGCTTCTCCATCCCTTAGGGGGACTATTTTGAGTAACTTTTTTTTTTTTTCTTTGAGACAGAGTCTCACTTTTTTGTCTCCCCCCCCATCCTGGTAGAGTCCTGTGACATCAGAGCTCACAGCTACCTCTAGCTCTTGCGCTTAGGCGATTCTCTTGCCTCAGCCTCCCGAGTAGCTGGGAGTACAGGCGCCCACCACAATGCCTGGCTATTTTTTTTTTTTTTTTTGCAGTTTGGCCAGGGCTGGGTTTGAACCCGCCACCCACCCTCAGTGTATGGGGCCAGTGACCTACTCACTGAGCCACAGGCACTGTCTCTTTCTTCTATTTCAAACAAGGTCATGGAAACCCTTGTACAGATCTTTGCATATCTGTACAAACACATCTATCTGTGGGATAAATTCCTAGTGGTAGAACTGTTAGGTAAAAGCAAATACACAATTAATTTGGGGGGTTGGGCGTCCCAGTTTTCCGAAACCAACCGACCTGGTTTGATTACACAGCTGAGTTGGAAAGTTCAACTGAGGCATGGTGGTAGTTGAGAGTAAAAATGAATGGAAACTGGAAATAGAATTGAGCAGCACAGTCAGCATGAGTAGAGAGCAAAGTAACCTGCACAAATTTCAGTGTAACCAAGAGAAATTTCATTTAGGAAGAACACAGAGAAAGTTTAGAGCACTTCCAGAAAGAGTTGGAAGTGGGTCCTTCTCATGATGGAGAGAAGGTGAGAGAGACAGAGAAGCAAAAGCCATGTGGGGTATGATGCCCTCTCCCTTTGAAATTGGTTGAAAGTCATTCACTGGCCTCTCCGTGCCGCCAGGCATGATTGCCCTCTTCTATTGGTCATTGATTACCTAGGTTACCTCACACCCACATTCTTATAAGACCTCCAGAGTTCCTGGTTCCACAGGCCAGGTTTTCTTCCCATCCCCCTTAAAGCCCCTTTCTTTAATAAAAGGCAAAAGATTTATAGGATCTGAAGAGAAACCAGAGTATGAAGCCCCTTTCTTAGTGTCCCTTCTCAATTAACATTTTCTCAGACACTACCATTTCCTTCAAAAATTTATGTAAATTCTTTGGGAAAAATTCTAAATATTTTCACTTCAATTCTTGGTTCCATCCTGTAAATTTCCCTTGGAGTTTTTCCCAAGTCTCTGCTCTAAGACCTCCTTCCTCCTCTACTCACATAGCCCAGAAACCCTGGGGCGTAACTTGTACTGGATCTTGAGGGTGTGGGAGACCTTGACCTTTAACAGAGATTCACTGCAGGTTTTCTTTTCTTTTTTTTTTTTTTTTTGAGACAGAATCTCACTATGTCACCCTCAGTAGAGTACCACAGCTGTGGCGTCACAGCTCACAGCAACCTGAAACTCTTGGGCTTAAGCGATTCTCTTGTCTTAGCCTCCCAAGAGGCTGGGACTACAGGTGCCAGCCACAACACTCGGCTATTTTTTTGTTGTAGTTGTCATTGTTGTTTAGCAGGCCCGGGCCAAGTTCAAACCCACCAGCCCCGGTGCATGTGATGGGAGCCCTAACCACTGAGAACAGGCACTGAGCCTCACTACAGGTTTTCCTTGGAGGCCTCTGAAGGTCCAAGTTTAGTTTAGCCTTGCTGTGAAGGATAGAATTTGAGAAATGTATGAATAGATCTTTTTGGAAGGAAAAAAAAAATCATGGACTTGACTTAAATTAGTTTTGTAATTTTAATGTATGCAAATTATGTGTGCAAACATAACTATGAGTTCCTCACAGTTCAGTACTTAAGCAGTTACAAAACCAAAACAAAGTAGCAAGAAATACAAACAAGTAGAAAGGCAAGTTTGAAACTAACATTAATTTAATGTGATGAAGAGCTTTGTTTTTCTGAAATGAAGTTGCTGCTGGCAACATGAACAGGTATTGTTTTGTGCAGGTTCTTCTACACTGGGCACATATTCCTGTGTGCCTGGTAGTGACTCAGTTCTACTAAGAAATCTTTGTTAGTACTTGTCTCCTGGCCTTCACTTGGTACAAATGCACCCAAGACTATTAAAGCTATAAATAGGTCAATGCAAACACAAATTTTGCAGGCACTCAGAAGCAGGGCCAGGATCAGTTACATATCATCCAAAAACAGGCTTGTAATACTTTTCAAAAATTACCAAGGAAATGAAAATGTGGAATTTAATAATTTTCACAGGGCATTCATGATTCTCAGGAGTCCAGAGACCTCAATTTGAGAAACACTATCTTAGCACTGACCTTGACTTACAGTGTGACCTTGAGCAAATATTTGCCATTTAGGGATATATGTACATTTTTTTTGTACACAAAGAAGAACAATTTGAGCCATCAGTATTCTTTTTTTCTTTTTCTTTTTTTGAGAGAGTCTCACTATGTCACCCTTGGTAGAGTGCCATGGCGTCACAGCTCACAACAATCTCAAACTCTTGGGCTTAAGTGATTCTCTTGCCTCAGCCTCCCAAGTAGTTAGGACCACAGGTGCCCGCCACAACACCCAGCTATTGTTGTTGTTGTTGCAGTTGTCATTGTTGTCTAGCTGGCCCTGGGCCAGGATCTAACCTGCCACCCCGGTATATGTGGCTGGCGCTGTAACCACTGTGCTACGGGCACCGAGCCACCATCAGTATTCTTGAGAGATGAAGGAAGTTAGGGGAATTAAAGACAACATCTCAAGATCTTCAAGGACTAGAAAGGAAGGGATAAGAATTTATTACAGATCTCTAAAGCTGTAAAAATAAGGAAGGTGAAGATCCTCCAGGCTAGCTTCAGCATTGAACTAAAAAACCCCTCAGATTCACCTGTGGCCCAAGGAGTAGGGCAATGGCCCCATATACCCGGAGTGGTGGGTTCAAGCCTGGGCCTGGCCAAAAACCTTAGATTTGAATTCCAGATCTGCTAGTTATTCTCTCTCTCTCTCTCTGTGTAGCTGGTCTGCAGAAAAAATGCCAGCTGGTGGGGGTGGCAAGTTATTTAATCTCTCTAATTCTCAGCTTCCATCCCTATAAAGTGGGTATATTTCAAAATGCCTAATCACAGAGCTGCTGTGTGGGCCAAATGAGATGACTCTGGAAAGTGCTGAAAGCAGAGCCTGGCAACCGCAAGGCTCAGTAATCCTAACAGGCTGCCAAGAATGCCACAGGCTTTTAGCAAAGGATAATGAAGAGAGAAAGTGAAGATTCTAAGACTGTCTGTAAATGACAAAATAAATGATATGTGCATATTAAGACATTGCATCCTAGTCCTGTAGCTGCCCTAGGTTTACAATCAGCCTTTCAGACCTCTCCTTCCTTGTCTGCCCGTGTAGGGTTCTTTCAGCCATTCCATACCTGGGCCTGAATCGCTTTCCCTGCCGGCTTTCGCTTTCCACTTCCCTTTAATTGGCGTTGGTCACCTGTGCAACAAGCGCCCCCCAGTGGCCTTCGTGTTCGCTGCAGGTACCAAAGGGCCAGCAGAAGACTTGGGCGGCTGAAGTTCACCTAGGTGGGGCTTTCTAGAGGGGCAGGACTCGAACTGCGGGGCGTGTCTGGTCCGGCGGCCCCAGCAAGCTATTCTAGATCATCCCGCCCTTTTGGGGAGAGTGAGGTGGAGGAATCTAGAAGCCCTCAGGGGGGAGCGGCAACTTGCCACAGATCCAAGCAAACTATACCTCTCATGGCCTGGTTTTCCATTTATGAAGAGCCCTGCCCCACCTTCCTCAGAAGGCGCTGAGAAGACAACCACAAGTCTGCAGAAAATGCCAGGAAGATATCTAGCATGTGCATTGCTTCCCTAGGATCCCACCATTTCTTCTGGTTTCCTGGCTGGAGAGTAGGCGCTGAAACACCAGGGGGACCTGGACAGGATAAAGCTGGGATTAACTCCTCTCTTCCCTCAGCTGTGGCTCTGAACTGTGCATCCACAGTTTCTTTTTTCTGACATAAATCTCTTCCTGAAAGGGAGTTCAAATAAAATAAGAAAAAACAGAAGAAGAAAAAGCATAAATTTAATCATTTCATTTCCTGGATCAAAATCCCAAGGCCCTTCCTCCTCAACCTTCAGAATAAACCCAACTTCTAACAGGAGCATCTAAATCGACCTCCCTGGCTTTACTCACGGGACATAACCAGACCTAACCATTCTTGCAGTCACAGCCGCGTTTGCCCATAACCAGGCTGGTGCCTGCCTCTGCTCCTTTGCCTTGGCCTCACCTCATTTCTGCAAATTCAGATATCACTTAAGACCCAGTTCAAGCTTTAGCTCTTCCATGAGCTCCTCCTGCCCCCTCTGGAAGACCTGGTCTTTCCTCCCCTGGATTCCCAGGCTCCTTCCACCTCTGTCTACAGCAGAGGGGGGAATCCTGTCTTCTGCCATTACAGAATTATGAATGCCTGTGGACACCTCCCTAGACAGTTAATGCCCTCAGTGAGTGGGTCACACGTTCCTCAATGTACTGTCTCTCACTATCAGAGCACTACCCTAGACAGACTCTTAATAACTGTCATGAAATGAATTAGGAGGTGGAACTCAGAGATCCCAAGTGATACATCAGAAAGCCACAGAGGGAGATCTTGTTAGCAGAGTTAGGATGGTTGCTTCTGTCAAATATGCCTATATTTTACAGAGGCTATCTCATTGCCATCCAAACAGATTCCCAGGGCAGGCATTATTATCTCCATTTTACTGGTAGGGGAACTGGGACGTTTTAGTGGCAATTTCAGTCTTCCCTCTCAGAAGCAAAACCTTGCTTTCTCCCCTCTCCATTTGGCACTCTGCTTCCTCTTGAGCTATAAAGGCACTATTACCCCCTCCCTCCCTACTCCAGCCCCCTAAGCCTGATCAGTCACCTTTGGCTTTGGGATCAGTTTCCAAACCTAGAACTGGAATACATTGTCTGACAAGCCATTTGAATTTAAGAGGTAATGAATGGGTCAGAGTATGTTTGAAATTGGGGTTGTGTGTGAAAACTGAGAGTGGCTTTGGGCCTCAGGTACTTCCTTTGGTCACTGGTGTAATTGGGGGGGCACATAATGCTTTGGGGGCAGCCAACTAGGAAAATGGTATTCTTGTTCTCCCCAGGGAGCAAAATTATGAGAGAAGGAAGTGAATTGTCAGGGACTCAGAAGGATGTGTCCAAAGGACAACTGCCAGTCATTTCTAATTTCTCTTCTCCACCTCTAGTCGGTGTCTCTCCCTTCTCCCTCCCCCTTTATTTTTCTTTCATGGACTCTCCCCCTGGCAAGGCCTAAGCTCTGGCCACCACTAACCAGTGCTGCTTTTTGCCTGTTCTGCCTCCCTTCACCTCTCTTTGTCTGGGGTTTCTTTGTCTGGGGTCTCTCTTTGGTTCAGTTCCACAGTTCTCAGCCTCCCTCCCTTTCTCTGGGGCCAGGCTGCTCCCTCCCCTCTCTGCGGGGGCTGAGAGGCTCAGAGAGGGGAGCAGAACTGGGTTGCCATGGTCACGTTGAAGCCAGCTGCAGTTGGCCCAGGCAGCTGCTCCAGGGTCCTGGGCCCTGGACACTTGGACAAAGCCAGGCAGACTTCTCAGCCCCAGACCTGGAACCCCAAAGGCCTGAAACTGGGGGAGACTGAGACCCAAGAGAACCTCAAGGTGGAGGTGAGAGGGAGGCAGCCAGCACTGAATTGGGAGGGCAGGAGTGGGCACTGGAGTTGGCATTTAGGAGCACAGGCAAGGAAGGGAAGGATGGAGAATAGAGCTCGGTGCCATGGTTTGACAAGTGGGCTGTGAGGCTAGGATGTCTCCAAGGGGAGAACTGGGGCTCTGCATCCTGCCAGTCTGAAACATGATCGATCCCCCATCTTTCCTGCAGGTGCCCCTTCCTTTCTCAGCCTTTTATCTCTCCAGGTCCCTTAGTTTCAAGCCCTGTGCCTCAGTTTCCCTCTTCCTCCATCTCCCAGTTTCACTCCTACCTCCTTTTGTCTCTTTTTGTCCTATCCTTGTTCCCTTGGTCTGTCTGCCCACCTTGCAGGCTCTTCAGTGTCCTTCTCCCTTTCTGAGCTGTTTGTGCCCTGTCACACCTGCTCTTTCTCCTCTGCGGCCATGCCAGTTCCCTTACTTGGTCTGGTCCTTCTCTTCCCAAACTTCAGTTTCCTCTTCTGAGTCCCTGGGACTCCCCACTGTTTGCTGTGTAAGCCCTCTGTCTCCACTCTTCTCCTCCTCTCTCTGATCCCCGGTTTTCTCAGCCTCGGTCTTCTTCCGCCCCTCCCCCACTGTCCCCATCTGACCATCAGTCTCCCTGCCTCCTCTGGTTTCCTGCCCCTTCTTTCTCCACCCCTCAGACTCTCCACAGCTGAACTCTGTCTTTTTCCCAGAGCTACATAGTCATCTCTTCCTCCTCTTTCACTCCTGGGCCTCAGTTTCCCATTTGTATTTGGTGGCATAACTCACGCCCAGTGCCTTGTCCACCCCCTTGCCCTGCCCCCCACCAGTTACTTCTCATCCTCTCCAGCTGCTGACCCAGCCTGCTCCCCCAAAGGCAGCTGCATCTGTGGGATGCAGGCTGAATCTACTATGTGTGGGGGGCCCATCTGGTCCTTTCTCTCCTTGGTCCTGCTGGCTTCCATGCATTGGCCGGGTGGTCTGCAAGCCTGCAGTGCTCTTTCCTCTCTCCTACATGCCTCTTCTCACATTTTTTCAGCTGTTTTTCCTCCTCTCCTTCCTGGGCAGCAGGAGGCCATCAGCATGAGGGAGAGGATAGCCCCAATGGGAGGGCAGAAATGGAAAGGGGTAGGGGAGCACTTTAGGGGTTCTGGAGGACATCAGGGGGCCTCTGGGATTTGGGAGATGTGAGATGGGCTCTGAGCCCCACCGATGGGTGGACAGGCAGTCCTTGGCACTGCTCTCCAGGCCCCTGGATGGCTGGGATTTCCCTCTCTGGTCCCTGGGAATCTCGGCTCTGAGCCTCGCATTCCAGCCGGCTCCAGTCCCTTTTCCGTGGTCACTTGATTCCGCTGGGCCCTAGTCCGGCAACCCTCCTACTACTGCAGCCCTGTGCGGGGCTAGGTGGGCATCTTCCACTAGGAATTTCTCCTGAGGGAGAAGTAGGAGCAACGTGAGTTTCAGGACTCTTTGGCATTCTCTACTGTCCCTGTGGTCCCCTTTGTCTGGGCATTGTCACGCCACCTGACCCGGGTCAGCGTGGGGCCTGGGGTGTGGAATGTCCCACTAGGGTGTGAGGGGTGGCAGCTCAGCCCCGGGCTTCACCAGAGCCCTGCTCCTGGGGGGCGGGGCTCCAACCGCCCAGGTGAGGTTCCTAGGGAAGCCTTGGCCCCGCCCCAGCCTGGCCCCACCCCCGGCCCAGCCTCTCCAAGGGCCCAGATTCCCCAGCGGCAGTCACCAGAGGGGTAGGTACTCCGGAGGAAGCCCGGGCGGCTTGGTGAAGGGGAAGGTGGGAAGAGGTAGTTTTCCGAGTGACCCTGGGCTGTCTGTTAGCAGGTCCTTCAGCAGCTGGGGTGTCTAGGTTTGGTGAACTTGTGCCTTTATGTGCCTTGGCCTCTCCCAAAGGCCAGCCTCTTCCTGATAGTGCTTTTGTGTTCTCGTCTGGTTGGGACTTCATGTTTCTTTCTCCTGACTGTTGTTGGGGACTGCAGGCAGAGTGTATGTTTTTACCTACTGTGAAGGGCAACGGGCAGAGGTCTGCAACAGAGCGCTCGAGAGAGACCTTCTTGTGACCGTGACATTGTGTAGGTAGTTGGCAGGTGTGGGGGTGTGGAGAGAGATAGGGGGGGCCTGAGGCGGTGCTGAGTGGGGAGGAACACCTCCTACCACGAAATTTTCTGTCCCCACATGTCCTCCGTCTGGCAGTTCTCTACCCTGTGATGGGCCTACCTTGTCCCTTTGCGCTCATCTTCTGGTGTCTCTTTTATCCCCTTTTTGGCTGTGTCTGATTCTCACTTGTGCCTCTGCCCACCTCCTGCTCCTCTCCTTTCCTACCACCCACCTTGCCCTGGCTTCATTTCTGCCCTACTTCCCTTCAGTACCCACGGGGGCCAGAGCTCATTGGGCCCGAGAAAGCTTTGCAGAGGATTCCCGGCTCCCTAGGCAGGGAGCCCCAGGGAACCAGTGCCTGGGAGCCTGGATCCCAGTGTTCCTGAGAAGAGAGGGGTGCCCTGCGGAGCTGGGGGGGGGGGAAGGTAGAAAGAGGAAGGGGCTAGAAGAGTGTGGGCCGGCCCTCAGGTTCTGGGGTCTTCGAGGCTGGGGTGTGGAGAAGGACGTCCTGAGGGTGCCAGAGAGGAGCTGAGCTAAGGCAGGCGGTGTGAAAGAACGGCCCGCGGGCCTGGCTGGACAGGTGAGCACTGCTCCCTTCCCCCATCGAACTCCTTCGGCTAGGCGTGGCGCCGGGCCTGTGGGAACCTGCTCTTTCCAATGTGCCCTTGTCTGCTCCCCTTCGCCTCTCTCTTCAGGAACGGAGCCCAGACGGAGGGAGGGGTGCCATCCATCGGTGGGGCCGCATGTGTGGGAGGTCCGGAGCTGGGCCGCGGCTGGCGGGCCTCAGCTGCGGAGGTTCTCGTTGCTGGGGAAGCTGGGGTGGGCTGCGAGTGAGTGGAAGGGGTGGTACCGAGCGGGCTGGGGGCTGCAGCGGCTGGGCTGCCCCGGAGAGTGTGGCGGCGGCTGGGATGCCGCGCCGGGGAGGGGCCGGGGGCTGGTTACCTGGGGGAGGCCTGGCGCTCGGGCCGCGCGGGGTGGGCGTGGCGGGCTCGGGAGGGCGGCGCCGGGCGTGGGAGCGGCGGGGACTGCTCTGTCCCGGAGGAGGAGGGAGGGCGGCTGGCCCCGACGCGCAGCGAGTAGGGCGAGGGGAGGGAGCAAGGAGCGGGGGAGGAAGGGACCGGGCTGAGGCGAGGGGAGGCGGCGCCTGGGCCCGTGCCGCCCCAGCCCTGGCTCCTCTCCCCGGAACAGGCCCCCAACAGCTGCTCGCGGGAGCCGCCTCCCGACACCCGAGCCCCGCCGGCGCCTCCCGCTCCCGGCTCCTGGCTCCCTCCGCTTCCCTCCTCCCCTCGCCCAGCCGCGGAGGAGGCCCCGCTCCAGGGTCGAACGCCTGGGTCTGCCGGGAAGAGCGATGAGAGGTAGGGACAGCGGCGGCGGACCCTGTGGGGCGGAGGCCTGGGGCTCCGGGGAGGAGCTGCGGCGGCCGGAGGGAGCGGGCCGGCCGGGAGGCAGCACGTCCCGGGCTCTACCGCGTACTCGTTGTCCAGCTCTTCTAAGTCCGACTCTGCCTCCTCCCCACTGCTGGCTTACTGTCTGAGAAAGGGGAAAATCTCCTAACTTCCGAGAAAAAGCGTGTCCCAGCACTGAGAATCCCCCCCCCCCACACACACACTCAGCGTAGAGGAACTGAGCCGGAGAGGACAGGTGCTCCTTTGTAGCCCTACTGAGTCATCTCTTCTGCCCCCTGGAGAACGGGCCTGCCCTCCACCTGGCCAGTCCCTGCGGGGATCTGCTAACCGTTAAGTCTCTGCCTAGCCAACTCTCAGTTGGACAGCCTGGCCACAGCCCAGCAGAGAGAGGGACTGACACTCTAACGTCCCATTGACACCGCTCTTCCATGCTGCATAGTCGCCGCTACCCGTGAGCATCATCCGCAGGGTCTCACCCCCTTTCTCGCCCCCAGTCGTCACCCCACAGGTCCCCTGGTCGCTGCTGACTGGACATTCCTTTCCAGCTCCTGCATCCCCAGCCAGAGTCTAGGCTCAGGCTCTCTGTGGCTGAGGGATGTACGTGTTTCCAGAATTGAAAGATGTAGCGGAGATAGGTGAAAGCAGAAGGTGTAGGGAAATGAGCTGGAGAAATTGCTCTTGTTCCCATTGCCACTCTTCTCATCCAAGTGTCCACTCTTCCCTGCTCACTGGACTTCTCGTGTGTTAGGGGGTGGGCCCCCAGTTCTCTGTGGATCCTATGCCCGAGGGCCTGAGTATGTGTGTCTCACTGTTTTCTGGTCACAGGAGCATATGGTGTTTGTCATTTCATGTTCACAGGTGTCTGAAGGTGGCTATTCACTAAGTGACAGGGTTGGACTTTAAAGAATGTCAGGGTGTGGATGGAGTTGATGTGTGCAATAAGCGGCTGTGTTTGCTCTGTCTCTGGCGTCTGCGAGGGGTTGTCTGAGACACTGAGGGTGTGTGTGCACTACATTTAGCCCCATGTTTACAGCCAGCTCAGTGAGTCTGCTTGTTTGACCACGTGTGTGTGTGTGTGTGTGTGTGTGTGTGCATGCGTGTGTGTACATACAGAGCTGTGAGGATGGTGTTGTCTGGGTGGGAGGTAGGGGATTGGGAGAGGAGGGGAAAGGACCTATGGCAGGGTGGCCTGGCGCTGGTTTGTAATTGGTTATAATGGGGTGGGGTGGGATTTGGGTAGGTCTTCTGGGCCTGTCCTCCACGTGTCAGATGGTGGGGTCAAGACACAGTGGAGAGAGTTGGGGTGATTGGGGATGTTGGGAAATGGGTTGTCCCATAAGTGTCTGTGCTTCTCTGTGTTTCTCTGCTTGGCTCTGTGCCCTGTGTTTCTGAGCCTGCTCTATTTACCTCTTGCTTTGTGTTTCTCGCTCTGTCTCCCCCTGCCTCCCATTCTCTGCCTGCCTGTCTTTGTGTCTCTACCCCGGGCTCCTCTCAGCTCTGTCTGGCTCTGATGACTCATCTGGGATAGGCATGAAGGTTACTCAGGGGAACAAGAGTCCCGCTGTTCCCAAGAGAGGTGGGGGGTGGAGAATAGCACCCAGGAATTCGGGGACCAGTTTCCTGGGACTCCGGTAGCCTGCTCCCCTGCACCATGGCACTAGACCCCAAGGGACCAAGCATGATGCCTTCTGGTTCTAGCCTCTCCCTTGATAACCAGGGTCCCCCGCAATTCAGTCATCCCCCTCAGCTGCTGCTTCAGAGCTCTGGGGTCTCAGCTGCCTCTTACATTCCTGCCCTAGAGCATTGTGGGAGCAGCTGGAGGAGGACAAAAGGATGGGGGAGTGTCCCCCACTCCTACCTCCTGGGGTGACCTAGCTTCCTGGTCTCCAGGGCAACTCAGCTTTCCCCCCATCCCTGGGCTCTTCCTCCAGAGGCAACCACCTTCTGAAAGAGGGAACTAGGGAGCGGGATATCTGGATCTCCATCCCAGGAGGGGAAGGCAGAGCGGGGAGAGCTGGGGACAGGATGTTTTGGAGCTGATGTCAGGGTAGGGTAAGGCTGTGAGAGAGGTGGCAGAAGTTCCTCACAATTTTAGGCCCTGGAGAATTCAGTGCAGGGCTCTGGGACCAGCACAGGTTAGGGTAACTTTTCCTACAGCTGAGGCAGGGGAGAGTAGTTATTTGGGTTTGAGAGGAGATGCCAGTCGGAATGGTGTTAGGTGGAATAAGCTGCCTGGGCCTCTTGAGAAACAGAGTGGAGATCCTCAAACTTTAATGGACACAGATCACCTGGGGATTGTGTTAAAATGCAGATTCTGATTCAGCAGGTCTAGGGTGGGCCTGAGATTCTCTTTCCCCCAAGCTTCCAGGTGTTGCTGATGCTGCTCTAGAGGACAGTAAGATTAGAAGGTGCTGAGGTCCCCAACTTCTCTTAGAGTTTGGGGCTTTTAGGTGGAAGGGGACCAGGTTCAACTGCTCCAGGCTTATCTAGCGTTTAATCTTATTATATCCTCCACAAGGATGTTTGGACACCTTTATTTTTTTAAAAAAATCAAGACAATTTTTATATTTTATGTATCATATGATTTTACATAAAACATATCAGTGTTACCATACATTACAGGATTTAGAACAATAATACAGCCTGTCTTTTCCCTTTTTGTTTGCTTTTTTCTTTCTCCATTGGTGTTAACTCATGTTACATTTTATTGTTATGTGTATATTCTATTATGTACCTTCTCTCTCTAGACGTGAATACAGAGGTTTGTTTATTCTTTGTTTTCAAAAGGTGGGATACTTTTTCATCCTTCCATATCTTGCTTTTTATATTTATCAGTTGCACAGGAAATCACAGGAAGTCAGAGACATATTGCTACTTTGTGACTTTTCATAGCTGCATAGTAATCGATGAACCTTAAATATTTTTCCCAGCCCATTCTTTAGGGGCATTCACATGGCTTACAGATTTGAGTCATTACAAAAAGTGCCATAATAAACATCTTTGTATATGTGTTTTCCTGGTGCTTCTCCCACTCCCTTTGGTTAGATCATTGGAAGATTGAAGGGGATGAACATTTATAATTAAATAGATAATTGCTAGATTGCTTTCCAAATGGATGATGCTATATTTCCACCATCACGAACATGATGGCTGCTTTTTCATCATTCTTCACCACCTAGAGGTGTTACCACCTTAAAACATATTTTGTCAATCTGATTTGTATTTTCCTGACTCTAGTGAATTTGACTGTTTAAAAAAATATATGTGTTGGCAATTTGGTTTTGCTTTTCTGTGAGATGATTGTCCCAATTTTTTGGCTATTTTTCTATTGGGTTGCTTATTATGTCTTTTTCTTGTCAAATCATAAGAGACTTTATTATTATTAACCCTTTTCCTACCATATATAAGCATTTATTTTTAAAGATGTATTGTTTGTTCAGAGCCATTGTTTATGAGGTATTTTGCCCTTTATTCATTGGGAAAATGGGGGTTTAGGCAACTAATTAACTGATCTCTGTGCCAGTTTCTTCCTGTGTTAAATATGGATAGTAATAGTATCTACCTTATGAAGTGACAGTGAAGATAAAATTATGAATTCTGTTTAAGGGTTTAGCCCAGTGTCTGGGACAAGGAAAGCATTCTAAAAATATAGTTGACGATTTTAAACAGTTCCTGTTATCCTTTTACTGCTGTTGTCCCCAAAGCAGCCCATTCTGTCTCCGTCTAATGCTGTCGGCTGTGACTCAGTCCCTCTGATTAACTTACCCACTACCCACTTTGTCCCCTGCAGAGATGCTGCCCCCACCCCCTTAGGACTGAGGGATCAGGAGCTATGGGGCTAGGGACCCTCTCTTCTCTACTGCTGCTGCTCTTGGTGGCAACTGGAGATGCTGACATGAAGGGACATTTTGACCCTGGTGAGGAGACTGAATTACGGGTCCCTGAGGGATGGGGCTTCAGAGACTGAGAGTTGAGGCCCTTGACTTGTCACATGCTTATTCTCACCCAGCCAAGTGCCGCTATGCCCTGGGCATGCAGGACCGGACCATCCCTGACAGTGACATCTCTGCCTCTAGCTCCTGGTCAGACTCCACTGCTGCCCGCCACAGCAGGTACCTGGCACACCTGGTGCACCTGGAGCCCCACAGGGAGCTTCTGGGATCTCTACTTGCCCTTCCAACTCCTCTGCCTGAGCCAAGAGGCTTTGAGAAGGCACAGGTCAAAGAAATGCCTCAGTCTGTGGGGGGGTGGGGAGGTTAAACACTGGAGACAGAGGCAGAGGCAGACCCAGGGCCAGATGTTTCCTGTGACCTCCTTCCCCCACCCAGGCTGGAGAGCAGTGATGGGGATGGGGCATGGTGCCCTGCAGGGTCCGTGTTTCCCAAGGAGGAAGAGTACCTGCAGGTGGACCTACAGCGGCTGCACCTGGTGGCTCTGGTGGGCACCCAGGGGCGGCATGCTGGG
Organism: Loris lydekkerianus; assembly: GCA_963574355.1. Classification (NCBI taxonomy): domain Eukaryota; kingdom Metazoa; phylum Chordata; class Mammalia; order Primates; family Lorisidae; genus Loris; species Loris lydekkerianus. The sequence goes on along the minus strand of CAUYPK010077528.1, from coordinate 39,326 downwards.
GGCCTGGGCAAGGAGTTCTCCCGGAGCTACCGGCTGCGTTACTCTCGGGATGGCCACCGCTGGATGGACTGGAGAGACCGCTGGGGTCAGGAGGTGAGGCAAACGGGGGCAGTACCCAGGGAGGTTGGCTCTCCTCTCTTCCACCTATACTTTAAGCATCACTTTTACACCAGTGACACTCTAGTTTATGTCATGTCCAGCCCAGTCCCCACCCCTGAGCTCCTTCTAGTATAGCAGATCTGCCTGCCTTCTTGTCCTCTCCACCTAGGTGCCTAATGGGCATCTCAAACTTGCCAGTAACTTCCCAAGCTGAACTTGATTCTCTCACTTCTACCCCAAACCTGCTCTTCCCCTAGCATTTTCTAGTTTAGGAAATGGTGTTGCTATTGCCCTGTTGCCCAGACCATAAGCTAAGGTGATATCCTTTATCCCTCTGCTTCTCTCACCTCCTTCTTCCAAAGCATGAGCAAGGCCATCTGTTCTACCTCCATGGTTGTTCCTGATTGCTCCTCACCACTCCAGCTCTCCTGCCCTGGCCTTAGATCAATGTGGTAGATGCCAAACTCTTCTTGCTGCCCTTTTCTGCCTGGAGTCAAACCTCCACTTTGGGACTATGTCTAGTGGATTTTAGAACATATAGTCAAATATGTTGCAGCTAGCTCAGACCTCTTGGCTGGCCTCCACTCTGGCAGAACAAAAGCTGAGCTCCTGGCTGGTGCAGAAGGCTCAGCCTGGCCTGGCTCTTGCCTTGCTGGCATCTCTTTGCTTCTTGCTCCTCCTTGGCCACACTGCTCTTCTTGTTCTCCCCAGGACAAGCAGGGCCCATTCCTGCTGCTTCCGTACACTTTCATTTGCTGTTCTTTGTGCCTGGAAAGCTCCTTCCCAAGACATCCACAGGACTCTCCCACTCCATTCAGTTCTCCCTGAGGTGTTTGTCCTTACAAAGCCTCTTCTACCCCTGCAGGACTGAGATTCCAAGTATGAAAGACTCTTTCACTGTCCTCCAGCTTGAGAGGAAGAAGGATGTCACAGGGACTCCTCCACCTCACTGTTCTGTCCCCACACTCTGCCTGCTGTTCTTCACAGCTGTTTCCCTGTTGGAATCTCAATCCTGCAGGGGCAGGGACTGACACTCACCATCACCATTGAGAACATGCCTGGCACAGTGGGCTCTCAGCCAACTTCTGCTGAATGAACAGAGGGATGAGACAAGAGGGGGAAGCTGAGGCAGGGGTGCAGGGGTGTGAGGACTGGATAGAATCTGCACACAGTGGGATTAATGTCTGGGCGATGGATGGATGGAGCCAGGTGAGGAGAGAGGAGAGCTGAGCCTAGAGTCTGAGGATGGACTTTTGGGCTGAGAGAGGGTCAGAAGTCTCTCCTATAAAAGCCTGGCTGTGCCCCCACAGTGCTGTGTGCTTGGTGTCACCCTTCACAAATCTAGTGGCCTCTGTGGGCTGAGGCAGGGAGCAGCTGGTAGTTGGGAACTGACTCTGACATGGAGCCCTTCCCACTTGTCCACCTTCTGCTTCCTGGCCCACAGGTGATCTCAGGTAATGAGGACCCTGAGGGAGTGGTGCTCAAGGACCTGGGGCCTCCCATGATCGCCCGACTTGTGCGCTTCTACCCCCGGGCTGACCGGGTCATGAGTGTCTGTCTGCGGGTGGAACTCTATGGCTGCCTCTGGAGGGGTGAGTAATAGCTTAGCTCCCTGAGAGCCTGTTTCCTGGCCTGGGGGTGGGGCATGGGGAGCCCAGTGTCCAGGATCCTCTTTCTCTTGTTGGGAAGCTGTCACTCTGAGTGAGGAGGGTTCTGGCTAACATCACCTCCTCCACACTAATGGGCTAGTGAGCAAGTAGAGGGATACAAGAAAGGGGAACCTTGTGGGGAACCTGCCCAGACCTGATGCAAGGATGGGATGGAGGCTTCATCCCTGACACTCCCCACCCAACCTCCCCAGATGGACTCCTGTCTTACACCGCCCCTGTGGGACAGACGATGTACTTATCAGAGGCCGTGTACCTCAACGACTCCACCTATGATGGACATACTGTTGGCGGGTGAGGGGGATGTGCCCAGCAAGACATGGGGCCTGTTATGAGAGGGAGGGCTGAGTGTGTGGGGCTTATAAGTAGTCTGGGCAGTGAGATGGAAGAACTCAGGAGAGATATACATTATGTGGGGCCTCAAGGGACAGGACCAGGAACCAGAAATGAAGGGAAGGGTGGCCAGTGGCCCATATGACATGTTTTTTTTTTTTATTATTATTTTTATTTTTATTTTTTTAGAGACAGAGTCTCACTTTGTCATCCTTGGTAGAGTGCTGTGGCATCACAGCTCACAGCAACCTCCAGCTATTGGGTTTAGGCAATTCTCTTGCCTCAGCCTCCTGAGTAGCTGGGACTACAGGCACCCGTCACAACACCCAGCTATTTTTTTTTTTTTTTTGTTGTTGTTGTTGTTGTTGCAGTTTTGCGGGGGCTGGGCTTAAACCTGCCACCCTCGGTATATTGGGCTGGTGCCCTACTCACTGAGCCACAGGTGCCACCCCCATATGATATTTTGTACAAATTAGGAAAAGGCACCCCTCTGCTAACACATATCTGTTGGAAATTGTCACAATAAATACATCATAGATCCAATGTCACCCCTTCTAGGTAATGCCTTTGTGCAGGGTGTGACCGGCAAATTACCTGTGATAGTCCTGGGGGTGGTATGGGAAGAAGGGACGAAGGGAAGAGAGAGCTGCCTGAGGGTGCAGTCGGGTGGGGAGGATGAGTGGATGGGAGTGGCTGGCCAAGCCATTAGGGGGTGGGGGCAGAGTGCCTAGATGTCAAGACTGTCTTTCCTTTTAACCTTCTCTTCCTTGTCCCCTCCTCTCCAGGCTGCAGTATGGTGGTCTGGGCCAGCTGGCAGATGGTGTGGTGGGACTGGATGACTTTAGGAAGAGCCAAGAGCTGCGGGTCTGGCCAGGCTATGACTATGTGGGATGGAGCAACCACAGCTTCCCCAGTGGCTACTTGGAGATGGAGTTTGAGTTTGACCGGCTGAGGGCCTTCCAGGCCATGCAGGTGAGTGAGTCCAGGTCTTGGGGAGGGCTCTGAAGCCAGGCTAGGTGCTGCTGGGGTGTCCCCAGGGTCTCCTGGCCTTGACCCTGTGTCCTTCTTCTCCCAGGTCCACTGTAACAACATGCACACGCTGGGAGCTCGCCTGCCTGGTGGGGTGGAATGTCACTTCAAGCGAGGCCCTGCCATGGCCTGGGAGGGGGAGCCCATGCGACACAACCTGGGTGGCAGCCTGGGGGACCCCAGAGCCCGGGTTGTTTCAGTGCCTCTGGGTGGCCGTGTGGGTCGCTTTCTGCAGTGCCGCTTCTTCTTTGCGGGGCCCTGGCTACTCTTCAGTGAGATCTCCTTCATCTCTGGTAAGTCCTTGAGTGTGCCCAATCTCCAACACTGGTATTGCCAACTGACCTAATTCCTAACCCTGCAGTGCTCCAAAATACCCGTTCCTGGCATCATCTCTTTCACCCATGAGCCTTAACCAGAGGTGCCCCTTTCTGCCCCTACATACCTCTATCTTTCCTTTATGAGTCCTCACTTGGAACCAATTGAGCCAGTCTGACAGTACTCTTATTCAAGTATTGAGATACTTGAGTGATAGTTGAGAAATAGCCTTGCTTCCTGACTCCCCAGACCCTCACAATGGGCTTCCCCGAGGAGCTTTCCTCATCCCTACCATCCAGCAACTGAAGTGTTACCGTCTGCCCCAGCTGGGCCTTCCAGCTGTGACTGAGAGTCACCCCTGCTCTTGCTCCTTTGCTGACAGCTCCCTGTGTCTCCTTCTTCTCCAACTCCCTCTTTCCCTTTCTTCCTTCTCCCCAGATGTGGTGAACAACTCCTCTCCGGCTCTGGGGGGCACCTTCCCACCAGCACCCTGGTGGCCACCTGGCCCTCCTCCCACCAATTTCAGCAGCTTGGGTGAGCAGCCCTGGGGCCTCCTGGGGTGTGTGGACCCTGTACACTGCCCCTCTGCAGGCCTCCCCTCAGGACGGGTGGGAGCCTCCTATAGTGCTGACTCTTCTGCCTCTGCTAGAGCTGGAGCCCCGGGGCCAGCAGCCTGTGGCCAAGGCCGAGGGGAGCCCGACCGCCATCCTCATCGGCTGCCTGGTGGCCATCATCCTGCTGTTGCTGCTCATCATTGCTCTCATGCTCTGGCGGCTGCACTGGCGCAGGCTCCTCAGCAAGGTGGGGAGGGCTGGGCACGTGTGTGGAGGGAGGATGGTCTCCTGCATAAATCTGGATCGGGTGGGGACTGCAAGGCACAGTCTCATCCCGCATCTTTTTTCTGAGGTGGGCTCAATAAAGAGTCCACTTCCAAAGGTGCAGTCAGGGTGTATGGGAGTCAGAGGAGCACGGCAGTTCCCTTCCCTAGGCCTGCTGAGTGAGAGGAGGCAGCAGTTACCAAGACTGAGGGGGAGCGCGTCTGGTGGGGCAGTGGGCTCTAGTCCACCCCTGAGGGAGGCCCTAGGGAATAGATACCCTGACTCCACTTTCTGTCCCCCATGTAAACTATTGGGGGTTACCTCTCAACCCAAATTAGGCCTATTGACAGTCTACACTGATCAGCCTCTTGGGGCAGAAGCAGGTGGAAACAGGTAGAGATTGGCACTAAGGGGAAATAGAAGAAGGCCGGTAAACCCCAAGCTACGTCTCCTGGCCAGAGTCCAGTAGTGGTGATCGCAGTAAAGTTGCTAATTATGGACAGCTCAGATTTAGGTTGGAATCACATTGTGGGATGTCAGGCAGGGAGGTTACTTAAATGCTCTTGAGCTTCACTTTCTTTACCTGTGAAATGGAGATAATAGTAGCTAAAAATACAAGACTGTTGTGAGGACTGAGGGAGAGAATATAGGTGTAGTGTGTGACAAAGTCCCACGATGTGTGTGCTGAGCAGTGGCTACAGTTAATGCTTCCTTTTCCCCATGACAAGGCTGAGCGGCGGGTATTGGAAGAGGAGCTGACAGTTCATCTGTCTGTTCCTGGGGACACCATACTCATCAACAATCGCCCAGGTCCTCAAGAGCCACCCCCTTACCAGGAGCCCCGGCCTCGTGGGAATCCACCCCACTCTGCTCCCTGTGTTCCCAGCAGCTCTGGTAAGACCTTCCATGTCCCAGTCCCACCTCCATTCTCTCTGCCTATTTTCTTATTGTATCCCTTTCCCTCTCCTTTTCCATTCTCTTCTTTTCCTGTCTTTCCCAGTTCTAACTCATTTTCTTATTTCTGTGCCCCTAGTTACTGTCTACATTATTCCATGTCTCTACCATAGTCTCCCTAGAGAATTTCCCATGTTACCCACAGTGCCCTGTGGTCTCATCCTGTCCCTGTGTCCCACGTTCAACTTCCTTCTTGTACCTTCTCATTGTGTCTCCCTAGCTTCTCTGTTCTCCTAGACTTACCATGTTCATTTGTGCATTCCTTCCATCCATCCATCCACCCATCCATCCACCCATCCATCCCTGTATCTATATCCATACATTCATTCATTTGTCCTAGCATCCATCTATCTATATTCATCTATCCATTCTCCATTTATATAACCATCCATCCTACCAACTATACAACCATTCAAATGTTTGTTTATCATCAATCTATCATCATCCATTCATCCATCTCATCATCCTTAATCCATCTATCAACCCATTCATTATTCATCCAGCTAGCCATAACTCCCCAGGTCCTTATTCTGTCCTGTCTCTGTGTCTTAGTTCAGGCATTCCCATCAGCCCTGGCCTTGCCAAATCCTGTCTGTCTAGCCTTGAGTCTCATCCCTTCCCCGTGTCTCCCCCCTTCCTTCTCCCGACAGCGTTGCTGCTCTCCAATCCAGCCTACCGCCTCCTTCTGGCCACTTACGCCCGTCCCCCTCGAGGCCCGGGCCCCCCCACACCCGCCTGGGCCAAACCCACCAACACCCAGGGTAAGCCCCTCTGCCTCTGGGCTCTGCCAGCCTTCCCGTGCCCCTGCTGGGGCAGGGAAAAGCCCTCATACCTGGCACTCCCTCCTCTCCCCACTATGGCCTCTTTTGCTCTCCTGAGCTCCCTGGAAGGAAGCTCTTGTGCCCTCAGCTCACTTCTCCTGCTTCTTGTTCATTTTTCAGGCATCTCCCTCAAACTGAGGAGTAAAAGCCCACTGGTTCTCAGCTCTGCACCCCTCTTCTTCCATGCCATTTCTTTAGCATTCCTGAGCTGGGCAGGAGGTTGCTGTGGTGGCCCCAGGCTCTCCTGTGACTCTCCCTATTTTCCCCTTTCTCTAGAGCTGCAGGAGGAGGGCCTGTCACCCTGAATGCTTGCCCTCTCCCCTACATGTGTCCTCTCTCTGCCCAGAGGTGAAGGCTTCACCCAGAGGTGAAGGCTCACGCCCCCACCCTTTTGTCTGCTCCCCCTCTCCTTGGTGTTGCCTTCTCACTGTGGCCTCTTCTCCAGAGCTAAGAGGGGACAGCTCTGCTTCTTCTCCTGTCCATAGACACCTATGTTGGGGATGTGAAGAACTGTCACCCTCTCCCTCTCTCTGTGTGCCATTGTCTTTGAGCTTGTCTTTGAGCTTGGTGTGTGAAGTTGGAAGGGTTTGGGGCCATGGCAGGGAGGAGCCAGGCTGAAGGCAGGGAGGATAGCTCAGGGAGAGGAGGGAGGCAGTTGGTGGAGAACAGGATGAGGGTTTGAAAAGGAAAGGGTGACCAGGTACTGGAACCATTGTTTTTCTGAAGTGAGCAGAGGAATCCTCTTCTAGCCAAGACTTATCTAAGGTGTCCTTGAGCCTCGACTTGATCTTCACTGGGGCTGGGCTGGGAGATGCCTAGAGAGTAAGACCTTATGGCAGTTTTGCTCAAATATTCCTGTAGACTTAAAAGTCTTCTCTGGAATAGCTAACTTTCATCCCAGGCCAGTGTCTTGTCTGGTTAGAGATTGGTGGGTGGAATACCAGGGAAGATAGAGTATAGACCCAGTCTCCTACCTGACTGGAGATACAGGGCTTCTGGGAGGCTGGGATGAGGCCGACCTTGGCTCTCAGGCATTGTCCCTGATGCCTTGTCCTGTCTTCTTCCCCTTACCCCTCCAGCCTGCAGTGGGGATTATATGGAGCCTGAGAAGCCAGGTGCCCCGCTTCTGCCCCCGCCTCCCCAGAACAGCGTCCCCCATTATGCCGAGGCTGACATTGTCACCCTGCAGGGCGTCACCGGGGGCAACACCTATGCTGTGCCCGCGCTGCCCCCAGGGGCAGTTGGGGATGGGCCCCCCAGAGTGGATTTCCCTCGATCCCGGCTCCGCTTCAAGGAGAAGCTTGGCGAGGGCCAGTTTGGGGAGGTAAGGAGGATGCCTGCCTGGCCATCAGTAGTGTCTGTCCCAGTCAGGTACTCTGATGCCATGCCTGCATATCCCCCTGCCCAGGAACCTTGTTATCTGTGACTGTTGCCCCATTTGACCCTTGACCTTGGTGAACCTTATTGTGACCCTCTTAGCAAAAGATCTTCTTTTTCCAGGTACACCTGTGTGAGGTAGAGAACCCTCAAGATCTGGTCAGTCTTGATATCCCCCTTAATGTGCGCAAGGGACACCCCTTGTTGGTAGCTGTCAAGATCCTACGGCCAGATGCCACCAAGAACGCCAGGTGAGGACCAGGGCTGGCATTAGGAAGGAGAGAATGGAAGCCATGGAGGGTGGGGAGCAACCCAGAGAGAACTATAGTAGGGACTGACAGAAGGTGCTGTCTAGGGTAGGGTAGGTGGGGCATCTGGTCCACCTGAGCAGAAGGGCAGGTGCAGCCCCCCCCTTGGCACTCCCTCACTGTCCCCCTGCTTCTCCAGGAATGATTTCCTGAAGGAAGTGAAGATCATGTCGAGGCTCAAGGACCCCAACATCATCCGGCTGCTGGGCGTGTGTGTGCAGGATGACCCCCTCTGCATGATAACCGACTACATGGAGAACGGAGACTTGAACCAGTTCCTCAGTGCCCACCAGCTAGAGGACAAAGCGGCTGAGGGCGACCCTGGAAACGGGGAGGCTGCCCAGGGGCCCACCATCAGGTACCTGACCACCCAGGAGGACTCCTCTCCCCTCAGTGCAGTCCAGAGGAAAAGAGGGAAACATGGGGCAAGGAGGTGGGTAGGGGGTTTAGGAGGGGCCTGGTGTGAGGAATATGCGACATGTTAATCTAGGACTGTGGATAGAAAGGCTGCGAGCAGAGGACTGTGTGGGGTGGGGAGGAACTTGGGCCCTGTCATGACTTCTCTTCTGCCCTCTCTCACCCTCACCCCAAGTCCAGATTGGGAAGCATGTTTCAAGAAGTGCTATTTAGGGTTGGTTGGGCCAGAGAGGTTGAGTGGGAAGCCATGCTGGCCTTGTGTAGGCCGAAGAGCATCTCAGCACAGGGAGCAGGAGCGACCTGGCCCTCTGGGGAGAGGGGCTCCTTTCCTCTCCTGGATGGGACTCTCTGTCCTTGTGACCCTCTGTCATGATTCCCTTTCTCAGCTACCAGATGTTGTTGCATGTGGCAGCCCAGATTGCTTCAGGCATGCGCTATCTAGCCACACTCAACTTCGTGCATCGGGACCTGGCCACACGGAACTGCCTGGTTGGGGAGAATTTCACCATCAAAATCGCTGACTTTGGCATGAGCCGGAACCTCTATGCTGGGGACTATTACCGTGTGCAGGGCCGGGCGGTGCTGCCCATCCGGTGGATGGCCTGGGAGTGCATCCTCATGGTGAGCAGCCTGGACACAGGTCAGCAGGGTCAGGGCAGGTAGGGAGAGCACTGGCTGCTACTCATGGCTCTGGTGTCCTCAGTCCCTATGATCTCTATAAAGTGAGGGTCCCTTGGCTCACAGGACTGGAGAAAGTAGGGTGCTATGGTATGATGGGAAGAGTCCAGGTACCAAAGTCGAATTTGGGTGGCAGAGAGCTCAAGAGATAAAGGGGAGGGAGGAAGCTGGAGACAGAGAGGTTGGGCAGGAAGATGTGTCAGGACCAGAAAATGGGGGAGAGTGGAAGGAAGGGGTGTGCCAGGGCCCAGGACTAGACCATGGAGAAAGAAGGCAGAGCCCAAGGGAGAGTGGGCAGGCCTACTGGGACAGTTGGGCTGGCTAAGGAGTGTGGAGAGCCTGGGCTTGGGGAGGGGGGGGTCAGACCTTGGTGAGGCCCAGAGTGGGAGGGGGGCCTCCCCATAGCAGGGGAGCAGGATGTGCACTGCTTAATGCCCTTCTTTGCCTTTGTTGCCTTCTTTGTGTGCCAGGGGAAGTTCACCACTGCAAGTGATGTGTGGGCCTTTGGGGTGACCTTATGGGAGGTGCTGATGCTCTGCAGGGCCCAGCCCTTTGGGCAGCTCACCGATGAGCAAGTCATCGAGAATGCAGGGGAGTTCTTCCGGGACCAGGGCCGGCAGGTCAGAGCAGAGGGGAGGGAAGATGGGTGTGAGGTGATGGTGGGCCTGGGAGGGGCAGAGCATGACATGGACATCTTTGAGACTGAATACCACTTGTCCCCTGCATTCCACACTGTCATACTACAGGTATACCTGTCCAGGCCGCCTGCCTGCCCACAGGGCCTATATGAACTGATGCTTCGGTGCTGGAGCCGGGAGTCTGAGCAGCGACCACCCTTTTCCCAGTTGCATCGGTTCCTGGCAGAGGATGCGCTCAACACAGTGTGAATCACATCAGCTGCCCCTCCCTCAGGGAGTGATCCAGGGGAAGCCAGTGACACTAAACCGAGAGGAGCCAATGGCACCCCCACCTCACTCCCCTTCCGACTGCCTGTTGCCACTAAGAGAAGGCAGTGTGAACACAGGTGGGCTGGGCCTGCCAGGGAGATGATGCCCCCCTTCCCAGACACACTGTCATGTCTCTTTCCTATTTCTCCTTCCTAGAAGCCCCCACCGCCCACCCAGCTGGCACTGTGGATGGGATCCTCTTTGACCTCCTCTTGCCATCCCTTGGGGAAGGGTGGTGGCAAATATAGGGGCAGACACTGGATGTGGCCCATTGGAACTGTTGGGCTGCACTGGACAACACTGGTTCCTGGAGAGGTGGCCATGCCCCAAGCCTCTCTTCCTGTCACACACTGGACCCCACTAGCTGAGAATTTGGGGGGTGGTGAGGAGGACAAGATGGGAAAAGGGAAAAGATGTTCCCTTGTGCTTACTCCTGGAACTGTCCTCAGCTTTGGCTTCTTCCTCCTCCATCACCTGAAACACTGGACCTGGGGGTGATGCCTGCCCCAACCCTCAGTCATCCCAACTTCCTACCTGCCATGTTGTAGCTAGAACTTCTCTAAGCCTGTCCGTTTCTGTGGAGTAAATATTGAGATTAGGGGGAAAGAGGGAGCAATGGCCTGTGGCCCATGGGGTTGGACATCTCTATTGTAGTTGCCATATTGGTTTTTCTATAATCACTTGGGGTTTGTACATTTTTGGGGGGAGAGACACAGATTTTTACACTAATATATGGACCTAGCTTGAGGCAATTTTAATCCCCTGCACTAGGCAGGTAATAATAAAGGTTGAGTTTTCCACAGCTATGTGTTTCCTGGGCTTTTGATAAAATCTGCCTCCTGACCCATGTCCTGTTTTTCCTTCTCCTCTTCTTCCTTCCTTTCCCTAATCCATTTTCCACCACCTATTTTGTCCACCTATAGTGTTCTGTTCCTACATAATCCAGTTCCTTGCCTGTGGACCTGGGGAGAATGCATGAATGTATGAATATATGAACCTGGTCAACTCAGAGGTGCTCTCCAGGAGGCCTGGAGGGAGTTCCGTTAGGCCAGGGGTTTCAACTTTTTTGTGTGTGCCATGGACACATTTGGCAGTCTGGAGAGATCTACTGATTCCTTCTCAGAATTATTTTTAAACCCACCACATAAAATGTATAGGATTACAAAGGAAACCAATGAAACAGTTTAACAAAATGTTAAAAAATTATATGTGCTTCTTTTTAATACATTTAATAAGATCTAGCAACAGGTGTAACTACTTGTATTTTCCAAATAGCAATGAGAATAAATAATATTTTGAGATTTTTACAACTGTAGTGAGATATAAAAATAGGTGTGGTATCTATTAGTGATAAGTCATAGGCATTGCAAATATGACTTGGGTGGTTTTACCCATGCTCGTAATAGGAAGGAAATGTGGAATTTCAGTTGGAGGTTAGTGAAAATAAAGGTGTAATTTCTTTTTCTTGCCCAATTTCTAGGACTCTATGACATCTGGGGGTCCCAAATGGAAAGTCCCTGGATTAGGTTGATTGAATGCAATGTGTGAGCTGTTGAGATGAAGCCAGAACCAAGAATCTAAATTATCTCAGAGGCTTGGAAGGATGAGCCCATCCACCAAGAGCGCATTCAACAAAGAGTTCAAATTTGTTTGTAAAGAAAAAGAAATCAATTGCAAGTAATGGACAAGGTAGACCTGTCTTGATGGCAATTTGTGTGAAATAAAGACTCCTGGGATTTGGTTGGTGATATTCACAAAGTGAGCCAGCTGGAAAAGGAGGGTAACAAAGGATAATTTAATCTGAGGTTGCATTAATAGTCCCTCGGGGTCTAGGTCAGGGACCTAATAGTCCTGTCAAAATCCACACAGGGGCTCGGCACCTGTGGCTCAAGCTGCTAAGGCACCAGCCACATGCACCTGAGCTGGCGGGTTCGAATCCAGCCCAGGCCTGCCAAACAACGACGGCTGCAACCAAAAAATAACCAAACATTGTGGCGGGCTGTAGTCCCAGCTACTTGGGAGGTGGAGCCAGGAGAATTGCTTGAGCCCAGGAGTTGGAGGTTGCTGTGAGCTGTGATGCCATAGCCTCTACTCAGGGTGGCAGTTTGAGGCTTTGTCTCAAAAAAAAAAAAAAAAAAAAAAAAAAAAATCCACACAGGTTGGATGACTGTGTACCATAATTTAAGTGTGGCACTCATAGGTTAGAATTTGGAGGCCAGAACCCTGAATAGTGAGCAAGGGAACTCATAGAAGTGAATCTGATAAGACCCAAATCTCTGAGCCCAGAACACTTTCTCTTTTTTTTTTCTTTTTTTTTGAGTCTCACTATGTCACCCTTGGTAGAGTGCCATGATGTCACAGCTCACAGCAACCTCAAACTCTTGGGTTTAAGCAATTCTCTTGCCTCAGCCTCGCAAGTAGCTGGGACTATAGGCACCCACCACAACACTAGCTTATTTTTTTTTTTTTTTTTTTGTAGTTGCCCTTATTGTTTGACAGACCTGTGATGGATTTGAATCTGCCAGCTCCGGTGTATGTGGCTGGCGCCTTAGCCTCTGAGCTATAGGTGCTGAGCCCAGAACCTTCTTTTTAAGCTTTAGACCTATATACCAATCTGTGCTTATTAAATGTTAGTCTTAGCATGTCCAAATCTGCTCCTCTTCCACGGTCTCCTGAGTTGGGGAGTAGCAGTAGCATCCACTTAGTCACACAAGCTGCATGAAGTGTCATCTTTGACATCCCTTCTCCCTTACCCTCACTGCCCAATCAGCACTAAGCTCTATTGATTTTACCTCCCAAATCTCCTTGGAGCTCGTAATTTCTGTCTCTATTGCCCTCCTGGCACATGCTGCCTCCTTCTTGCCTCAACCACTGTAGTGGTCTAGCTGGCCACCTAGAGCTGCTCCTGCTCCCTGCATAAATCTGACCCCACTCCTTTATTCAAAGCATTTAATGGCTTCTCTCTGATCCTAAAGAACAATGTCTTCCTGGTTAAGTTTGGTCCTCATGTGCTTCAGCATCTTCCTTGTCCTTCTCTGTGCACCACTGGCCTTCCACTTTCCCCCAATGGGCCATAGTCCTCCCAGCTGCATGGTCTTTGCTCTTCCGCCACTTACAATAATGTTCCCTCTGGTCTCTGTCTTCTTAACCCCTGCTTGCCCTTTAGTTGTCTTCCTTGAACCTACCTATCGATATCTCAGAGCACATGAACTTCTTTGCAGCACTTGCTACAGGTGAAAATTTACGTTTATTTGTGCATGTATTTTTTAAATACCTGCCTCTCCCACTAGACCAAAAGCTCCACAGGAGCAAATTCCTGGGACATGGGACTCAATAAATATTGGTTGAAAGAAAGATCTGCCAGTAATCCCAGCACACTGGGAAGCTGAGGCCGGTGGATTGCATGAGCTCATGAGTTCAAGACTAGCCTGAGCTAGCGTGAGACGCTGTCTCCAAAAATAGCCAGGCATTGTGGTGGGTGCCTGTAGGCTCAGCTGGGAAGGCTGAGACAAGAGAATCACTTGAGCCTAAGAGTTCGAGGTTGCTGTGAGCTATGACTCTATGGCACTCTACCAAGGGCAATAAAGTGAGACTCTGTCCCCCCCCCCCTAAAAAAGAAAGAAAGAAAGAAAGAAAGATCTGTATCAAAGATTCTGAAGGGCTACATAGCTAGATTCTGTGTAGTTCAGAGAACTAGGATTAATAAGTGAAACAGATAATAATATTTTACTGAGCACCCACTATATGCCAGGTATTGTGCTTATTACATACTACATCTTACTTAATACAGCAATATATGGAACAGTTAAAATTATTGCCATTTCACAGAGAAGAAAACTCATTAGGTTAAACAACTTGCCCAAGGCAACACAGTCAGGAAACAGTGAAGCCAGTGGGAAATGCCTATTGTGAGCTTTCTGTTCTCTTCTCTAGTGCTGCCTGAAGGGAGTAGTTGGAAACTTTCTATCACAGACACTATCACTGGACAACCCTGCATTTGAAAAGGTTATGAAGGCTGAGTGCCCATAGCTCAGTGATTAGGGCGCTGGCCACATGCTCTGAGGCTGGTGGATTCGAATCTGGCCCAGGCCTGCTTAAAAAAAAAAAAAAAAAAGCCAGGTTTTGTGGCAGGCGCCAGTAGTTCCAGCTTCTTGGGAGGCTGCGGCAAGAGAATCACTTGAGCCCAAGAGTTTGAGGTTGCTGTGAGCTATGTCACAGCACTCTCCCGAGGGTGACAAAGTGAGACTGTCTCAATTAAAAAAAAAAAAATGAAAAGGTTATGAAAAGAAGTCTTTCCATACCTTCAGCTTATAGGCCTCCTTCTTAGGCCCTAGCCTGACTTTCTTTTGTTAAGTCAGCTCCAGGAACTCAACCTGTGCTTAACTCCTGTCATTGAACATCTTCCCCTCATCCACTGCATCCCTGAGGGATAGATAGGTCTCCAAGAGAAGTCATCGATGGTGAAAATGACAGGCAGCCACTAGCTACCTGTAGCTATTGAGTACTTGAAATAGGGCTATTGTGACTGAGAAACTGAATTTTATTTCAGTTACTTTAATTAGTCACAGGTGGCTAGCTGCTATCATACTGGACAACAATAGCCTTAAAGCATAGGAAACCATGATGTGGTCAACCCAGTCCCCCCTTGCTCACTCCCTTCAAAATGAAGCATTTGGCCTCCTTCAGTTGTACACATGCATAAAAGCTTCTTACAAAGATGACATTGGACTATGTATGTCATTTTATAATTTGCTTTTCTCTCCCTAAAGTTGGGTTGCTTTTCTCTCCCTAAAGTTGGGTTGTAGATAGTTCCAGGCCAATATGCACCCATGGTGATTTCCTCTCTGAGTTGCCAGTAGTCTACATTGTTGCAATGACTCACATTTTATCTAACCAATCCCCAATGATGGACCTTTGAGCTGTCTCCTCTTTCCTTCTTTCTCTCTTTTCTGTCCCTTCCTTCCTATCTTCCCTCCTTCCCTTCCTTTCTCTCGCTGCCTCCCTTTCTCCTTTCTTTCCTTCCCATCTGTCTTTTTTTTCTTTCAAGACAAGGTCTTGCTCTTTCACCCAAGGCTGGAGTGCAGTGGCTTTAACATAGGTCACTGAAACGGAAACTCCTGGACTCAGGTGATTCTCCCACCTCAGCCTCCCCAGTAGCTAGGCCATCACCATGGGTACCACCATGCCTGGCTAATTTTTAATTTTTTTTTGTAGAAACCCAGTCTTATTATGTTGCCCAGGCTGGTCTTGAACTCCTAGTTTCAAGTGAGCCACCACACCTGGCTGTATTGTTTTCATAATAACAACACACTTCAATAAACATCTTGGCTTGGCATACCTTACCTCT
Organism: Loris lydekkerianus; assembly: GCA_963574355.1. Classification (NCBI taxonomy): domain Eukaryota; kingdom Metazoa; phylum Chordata; class Mammalia; order Primates; family Lorisidae; genus Loris; species Loris lydekkerianus. Next base: position 24,216 of record CAUYPK010077528.1, on the reverse strand, counting down.
GTACTAAGTGGGAGAATTTCACTATGATACATTTCTAAAGGGGAAGTTACTAAGTCAAAGGGTAGTCACACTAAAATTGCTGGTAGATACTGCCAATTTGACCTTAAAAAGGTATGGTTATGTCAGCCTTCAACAAAAGTATCTGAGCATGGTCACACGTCCTGGCAAACTTGAAGTTGTCAAGCCTTAATTTACTTTTTCTGTTTTGCAATTTTTTTTTTTTAAATTGTCAAATCATAGCTGTGTACATTAATGCGATCATGGGGCACCATACACTGGTTTTATAGACAGTTTGACACATTTTCATCACACTGGTTAACATAGCCTTCCTGGCATTTTGCAAATCTTCTGTTGTTTCTTTAATTTCTGACATTTTGTTTAACTTTTCCTTAATTACTAGTAAAGTTGATAGTTTTTCCTTCTTGTTATAAGGCATTGTAGTTCTTTTATGTATTGTCTGTTACTTCTTGCCAATTATATTTCCTTTTCGTTTATTTATTTATTTATTTATTTATTTTTGTTGTTGTTGCAGTTTGGCTGGGGCAGGGCTCTAACCTGCCACTTTTGAAATATGGGGTCGGTGCCCTACTCCTTGAGTCACAGACGCGGACCTATATTTCCTTTTCTTATTGTTTTATAAGAGTGTTTTGTATTTTGCCTATTTCATCAAGCATTTCTTCCCAAACTGTAAATTGTCCTTTTTTCTCTCCTTTGAGACAGTCTTGCCAGTGGCGTCATCACACTCCTGGGCTCACGTGATACTCCTGCCTCAGCTTCCCGAGCAGCTGGGAAGGAGTCCAGCCCGATGCTTGGCTTATTTTTCTATTTTTTTGTAGAGACGGGGTCTCACTCTTGCTTAGGTTGAGTGAGATCCAACTCAAGGGATCCTCCCGCCTTGGCCTCCCAGAGTGCTAGGATTACAGGCGTGAGCCATCACGGTTTCCAGGGCTAACTGCCGCACCGGGCCGCATCACCCGACCGCCTCGGCGTGCCCAGCCAGGAGGCCTCCAGGCATTGCTACTCTCGGGGCCCCTCCTCCCTAGAGCGGTCAGACCTGCCGTTAGCAGCATGGGCCTAGAGCGCCGCGGAACGAACTTGCCCGGCATCTGGTGTTCCTGGGTCTAGCCTCGCGGCTTCCCCGCGGTGCCTTTCGGGATTTGTAGTCAGACGCTCCTCAGCCCGCTCCCAGATGAGGCGAGACAAGACTCCAATTCCCAATGTGCCCTGCAGAGGGCACGTGCAGCTCTTATTCTCGTCCTCACTTTTCTAGTTCTCCCTTTCTTTTCTCTGAATTCTTCGTCGCTTTCCCCATCTTTCTCTTACATTTTTTTCACCATCTTTCCCCTTATCTCTGGGAGTCAATGCAAGATATTGGTTCTGATTAAGCGACAGCTCGAGACTCGGAGCGCGGGAGGAGTATCCACACAGTGGTGAGGTGACCCAGGAGGGCGGGGGTGGCGGAGGTGTGTAAGAGGGAGTTGAGTGAGCCTCGAGGAGTGGGAGGAAAGTAGGGGGAGAAGTTAGAAGATCGGTCGGGTGGGTCAGGATGAATGGAGTGAAGAAGACTCAGGGAACAGGGGAAAGAGGTGGGGAGCAGGAGGGGAAAGGTTATCTTCGTGGTTAGTAGAAGTGGGCTAAGAAATATAAGAAGGGAAAAACTGACAGATGTGGAGCTTATAGACTGATCTGACCAGGAAGGGTGGGAGAAAGAGGATTGTGCATAAACAAGTTTCTCAGTCACTGCTTAGCTAAAGGTGAGGCAAGCCATTGAAATATGTGGGTCATTAACAAAAGTTTTGAGATACACAAAAATCAAGAAACGTAGCATTAATGCAGACAGAAACCAGTGAGGCCATCCCAGCAACACGGATAAGCCAAGCAAGTTGAAACTTGCACAGGAGAATAAAAAAGAACGCTATCAACTGTCTTTCTTGGAATTGAAATAATGGACTGTAACACAATCTGTCTCAAAACTTTCATAGTGACTCATGTACCAAATGATTTTGCCAGTATAGAACAACTAATAATTCCATCACTTGGAAATTGAGAGAAGACTGGAGTTGAGGGTAGAAGTAGGGTGAGGAGGCATGAAATGGGGAGAAGTTGGTTGGGTTTGGGAGAAACCAGCGGTGGTGGGGACATGGGAAAGGAAACCACAGAAAAGATGGGGTTATTGTGGGAACCCTTGGATCTGGGGAATGACAAAGGTCAGGGGTGACACTGGCATGGATGATAGGGGTAACTTCTAACATCTGTCTCTCTCAGGTGATGGAGAGTACCCCTTCTAAGGGTGGACTGAACCGAGTACACTTACAATGCCGGAATCTGCAGGAGTTCTTAGGGAGCCTGAGCCCTGGGATATTGGACCGATTGTATGGGCACCCTGCCACTTGTCTGGCTGTCTTCAGGTGAGGGGCCCCCTTCATGGCAAGGTTCATGGTGGGGAAATGTAATGGGGCCTGCAGACTGGAATAAGTTATAGAAATAAAGTGTAGCAGCTTAGGGTTAGGGTTGGGGTTGGAGATTACTCCAAAGTGTGGGGGGCCAAAACAGATGGAGTTTGTGGAGACAGCAAAACCGGTAAAGGTGTGAGGGGGTGAGATGAGATATTTGAGAGGCAGCTGAGGGAAGAGATGCAGATAGAAGACAGCTTTTGTTATTAACATTGGACCTCTACTCCCCTACAGGGAGCTCCCATCATTGGCTAAGAACTGGGTGATGCGGATGCTCTTTCTGGAGCAGCCATTGCCACAAGCTGCTGTAGCCCTGTGGGTAAAGAAGGAATTCAGCAAGTGAGTCTCCGCTGCTTTCTCAGCCAAATACAAATTTCGCAATAGCTAGGTTTCTCAAACTGCTGTTTCTCAAACACTTCCAGGTTCAATAGGTACCATAAATTATGTATGTTTGGAAAACTCTGAATACTGTATTTTCCCTCTTTAAGAATCTCCATCATAATGTCTCCAAAATGGCTCTGATGGATGGTGCAGTAAAGGTATTTGTATTAAGAAGTCATTGATTTCACTCTGCGGAACAGTGTGCCAAGGCAGAAATGGAAGCCATTATGGGCCTCCCTTTTGGTCTTCAAACATCTCACTCACCTCTCTGCTTCTATCTAGGGCTCAGGAGGAAAGTACAGGACTGCTGAGTGGCCTCCGTATCTGGCACACCCAATTGCTTCCAGGTGGGCTCCAGGGCCTCATCCTCAATCCCATCTTCCGCCAGAACCTCCGCATTGCCCTTCTGGGTGGGTATGTCACTTTCATCTCTTCCTAAATTAGGCCAGGGAACTGGTAAATAAATTGCTGATTAAACTGCTGGACCGGGAGCTCCTGAGGGGATTCTATGGAACATTGTGGACTCTGTGGAACATTGTGGAGCTCCTTTAGGAGCTGGTAAATAAATTGCTGATTAAACTGCTAGACAGGGGAGCTCCTGAGGGGATTCCATGGAACGTTGTGGACTCTGCGGAACATTGTGGAGCTCCTTTAGGAATACGGTGGGGCAGATGTAGCTACATGGTGCAGGAAATGTCCCCCATGGCCATGGGGATAGGGTGGAAAGAGGGCAGAGGGCAGCAGGGAATACAGACAGGATTCCTTACTCTTGGCCCATCCTGGCCATAGGGGGAAGGCCTGGTCTGATGACACAAGTCAGCTGGGACCAGACAAGCATGCTCGGGATGTTCCCTCACTTGACAAGTATGCCGAGGAGCGATGGGAGGTGAGGACTTGGGACTCTGCGTGTGTCTCTTCTTAGGCTTCTATCTCCCATGGCCCCTAGAGCCATTGTCTCTTGTTCTGTTCTGTTCCTCAGGTGGTCTTACACTTCATGGTGGGTTCCCCCAGTGCAGCTGTCAGCCAGGACTTGGCTCAGCTCCTCAGCCAGGCGGGACTTATGAAGAGGTGAGGAAGCCAGAGGTCTATAGCTTCCTGCTATGCTGTCTCCTTGGTCCCTGATAAACAGTATCTGGGACGAGTCAGAGGGAGTTGACTGGAAAAGGTGAACTGAGTAGAGTATGGTCTGAGATAATGAGAAAAAAACGTGAGTGGATGGGGATAGTACAAGTAGCCTTTCCCTGCATAGCTCCATTATTGTCTCTTTCTGTCTCCAGCACTGAACCTGGAGAGCCGCCCTGCATTACTTCTGCTGGCTTCCAGTTCCTACTGCTGGATACGCCGGCCCAGCTGTGGTACTTCATGTTGCAGTATCTGCAGACAGCCCAGGTGAGGAGGCCAGGGGCTGCGGCTAGCATGCTATACTCCCAGGTCTCCCAGAGCAACTACTGCCTACAGAATTCTATTCTTTGATCTTCTTGTTGGCTCTCTCCCATTTTCCCTTTCCCATCTCCTTCCTTTGTCTCTGGCCCTTTCTAGAGCCGGGGCATGGACCTAGTGGAGATCCTCTCCTTCCTCTTCCAGCTCAGTTTCTCTACTCTGGGCAAGGTAAGTGGGGGGCTAAAGGGCAGGTTGCGGGTAAAAAGAATGGATACAGAATGAGCAGAGATGGGACAGAGGGATTGAGTGTATAGGGTTGGGGAGGCAGGATGGGATGTGTTTTGGACCCTAGCTAGGCACCTCTCTTCCTCAGGATTACTCTGTGGAAGGTATGAGTGATTCTCTGTTGAACTTCCTGCAACATCTTCGTGAATTTGGTCTTGTTTTCCAGAGGAAGGTATGAACACCTAGATCAGAGCCTTCTAGGGAAGAAGCAGGGTGGTGTGTTGCTTTAGCCTTTAAAAAGGAGTGGGGTCTTGGGGGCAGTAGCAGGAAGTAGCTATCAGGACTGAATACTTGGGTCCCTATGGGGAGAAAAGTTGAGGGACGTTCTGTGTCCTGGGGGGGGGGGGGGGGGATCTGCTGTATCAAGCAGGAAAATTTGCACAATGATCCCTGAGAGAGGACAAGTTGCCTTTCCCTTCTGTTCTTTCCAGAGGAAATCTCGGCGTTATTACCCTACGCGCCTGGCTATCAATCTCTCATCAGGTGTCTGTGGAGCTGGGGGCACTGTGCATCAGCCAGGCTTCATTGTTGTGGAAACCAATTATCGACTGTATGCCTATACAGGTGAGGGTGGATAGAGTCTCATGTGAGAGAAGGTTGTGGGTGGGATTGGGGAGGGAGAAGGAAGAAGGAGGGAATGGCCAATTCTACCAGGTCATGTTTATTTGGCAGTTTGCAGAACTCACTGACATTTCTCATCACACAGGAAGGGCTTGAGGGTATCTGGGTGTGGGGGTTGCCTCCTCATCCTCTCTTCCTATCCCTGGGTCAGAGTCGGAGCTGCAGATTGCCCTCATTGCCCTCTTCTCTGAGATGCTCTATCGCTTCCCCAACATGGTAGTAGCTCAGGTGACCCGAGAGAGTGTGCAGCAGGCCATCGCCAGTGGCATCACAGCCCAGCAGGTATCCCCTCCTTGGGGGAGGGGGGAACAGGCAGTGGGGCTGCACTTGGGCTGTGGAGTACAGGGTGGTCACATTACAGAAGGTTAGCACTGAGTCTGTTACAAAAGGTGGTGATGAGTTGTCTGTGTTTGGGCACTAGGCAAATGTGAAATCAAGGGTTCAAATGTGGAGATAGGCAGACACTTGAGGAAAAAGCATAGAAGGAAGAGGTAGACCTCTGGTTTTGTGTCTCAGCACCACTACTTCTTGGCTGTGTAAACTGGACCTGGTTGCTTCACCCTTGTGAAGCCTTAATTTCCTCATCTGGTAAATGATAGTTCTCATCTCGTAGAGTTATTGGGATAATTTATTGAAAGACTAGAGGTAAAGAATTTAGTTCAGAGTCTGCCATGCAGTTAATTGCTCAAGAAATAGTGGCTGCTGCTATTTTAAAGAAAGAAAAACAAAACAAGACTAGAAAGGCCAAATGTGCCAGAGAAGGAATAGCAGATGTGACCTGTGGGAGCAGTAACTTGGGATAACAGCTGAACAAGGATGGGTCAAGTTGATAGGAGCTGAGTTTTGAAACAATGTAAGTTGATGTTCCAGTGACATCAGACAAACAGCTCTGTATGACTTTCTTGCATTTTTGCTCAAGCTCTTGTGTCATCCTTGTGTTTTCCCAGATAATCCATTTCCTAAGGACAAGGGCTCACCCAGTGATGCTCAAACAGGTACAGACAGGTAACAAGATGTCAGAGGCTGGCAGCCCCTGATGAGATGATGGAATAAAAGGGGGGCATCCAAATTTGGGGAATGAGTGGAGGGCTGGGTTGTCCTGTCCTGCAGCCAGCTTTTGCCTCTACAGACACCTGTACTGCCCCCCACCATCACAGATCAGATTCGCTTGTGGGAGTTGGAAAGGGACAGACTTCGGTTCACTGAGGGTGAGTGGATTCTAGTGGGTGAGTCTTGGTTATTGGCCAGAGGAACGGCAGACAATTCTTGCCTTTTTTCCCCTTTAATATGAGGGAAGGGAGGGGGAGAGCAGACAATTCACTCTTGATGAGCTGAAAAAGTTTTTTGTCCATTTTTTTCTTTTACGTACTACGTGAAAGAAAGTTGGCAAGACATTTTATCTTGGGGTGAATGGTGGCAAATGTCCCAGATTAGTGCAATTTGGTTTTAGCTAGGAGAGGAAATAATTCACAGTAATTTTTCTGGTGTTGGCGAACACTAATGGGCTTTCTTACTGTATTTTTATTGCCTTTCTGAATATGGCTGGATCACACTGGTGTTAAGATGAGCCCCTGGACAGAAAGCATAGAGAATGTTTTTAAAAACTTCAGTGGGGCAAGCCCAGACCACCTCCTGCCACAAAGAGGCTGGGAGGACTGCGGGTCCAAGCGGCACATTCTCACTATATCTCCTCGTGTTGCCCACCCCAGGCGTCCTGTATAACCAGTTCCTGTCCCAAGTGGACTTTGAGCTGCTGCTGGCCCACGCACGGGAGCTGGGCGTGCTTGTGTTTGAGAACTCGGCCAAGCGACTCATGGTGGTGACCCCGGCCGGGCACAGCGACGTCAAGCGCTTCTGGAAGCGGCAGAAACACAGCTCTTGAGAGCGCGGGACTTGGACGCAGACCCGGACACGGACCTGGACCTAGGGGCGGGGGCAGGTGGGGTGGTGCTGGCCTCAGAACTCAGGTGTTTTTTATTTACACGTCGGAACTTTTCTTGTCTAATAAAGCCGTGGAAGTGAGCTATGCGGTTCGGCGCCTCCCGAGAGGATTCCTTTCCGCGCAGACTCCTCTGTGTCGGCGGCCATTGGACAGGGAGAGGGGCGGGGCCAAGGCCAGCCGTTGCGCATGCGCCGGGCGGGGCTCCGCCCTTACGCGCCGCAAGAGTCGTGGGCCAAGTTTGGGTGTACTGGTGACCCCATCCTATGTCGCCGAGGGGTGCCAAGGGTTAACGGCCGGGTCACTAAGTGAGGGCGCTGCGGGGAGGCTTCCGGGAGGTAGGAGGCGTTGGGGGGCCTTTGCCCACGCATTAGGGTGGGAGGAAAGGCCCCGGGCCGCGTGGTACCTGTGCCCTGGGTTGCCCGTGGGCAGGCGGAGATCGCTGTCACCCAGCGGGATTGCTTGCCGGTTCTTGGGTGTGTTGGTGCTGGTCTTCTTCTGGAATCTGAGTTCTCTCCGTATGTTAGCCATCTCTCCCAAGTCGTAGATCCATAGGTTGCAGGTTAAAGACAACGACCCTGCTTCAGGGGCTGCTGTCCCTTGTGGACACCATGCACTATAGTTGTGCAGTAGAAGATAAATACTTAGAATAAGCACACCAGTGCTAATCGGAGGAGGAAAGAAGTAAAACCCAGCATGGTGGCTCACACCTGTAATCCTAGCACTCTGGGAGGCCTGGGCGGAAGATCACTTGAGCTGAGGAGATCAAAACCAGCCTGAGCAAGAGCAAGACTCTATTTACTAAAAATAGGAAAAATTAGCTGGGTGTTGTGGCGGGCTCCTGTAGTTCCAGCTACTTGGAAGGCTGAGGCAAGAGGAACCCAAAAGTTTGAGGTTGCTGTGAGCTATGACGATTCCACAGTACTCCACTGCAGGTGACAGACTGAGACTCTTTCAAAAAGGGAGGTGACTTTAGGGGGTGTGACACTCCTCCAATCACATGTCCTCCTGATGTGCTCTCTGTCTATCCCAAACAGATTTTGGTCCCTTTCCAGCTTCTCCTGATGCCTCATTTGCCTCTAGCCTCTTTTCGATCACCACTTTGGGGGCTGAGGCCCTCATGGGGCCTCCCCAGGGCCCATCCTCTTTCTACACAGTCAGAGCTCCATGGATTTCCTATCTCCAGGAAGAATCGTGAAGCCAAACAGAAGCGCCTGCGAGAGAAACAGGCTGCACTGGAGGCTGGGATAGCCAGGAAGAGCAAGGTTAGGGTGGGGGTGGGTGTTGTCCCTGGGTCTCTGAGACTTGGGAGGGGGATGGAGGAGACTTGGGCTGGGATTCAGGCGGCTGGGGTAGTCTGGGAATTGTATCCCACTCCACCTGCTCTATCCTTCCAGTCACCTGCAGAGTCCAGTAAGGCCTGGAGTCCTAAGGAGGTGGTATTGTATGAAATCCCCACGGAACCTGGTGAAAAGAAAGGTAACTAGGGATCTTGAAGGCCTTTTCTCTCACATTTTTGTTGCGTTTCAGCTGTAGAAATGCAGCCTGGGAACAAAGTTCTGTAGTTAGTGGAGTTCTCTTCTGCCTGAACAGATGTCTCTGGGTGCCTACCTCCTGCATACAGTCCCCAATATGTTGAGGCTGCCTGGTACTCATGGTGGGTACGAGAGGGCTTCTTCAAACCAGAATATCAGGTTAGTACCTGGCAGGGAGGAGTATCGAATGTCCCCAGGACAGAGTGGTCCTTGAACACAACTCTAGTCCTGTTTTCTTTCTGGCTCTGGTGTCTTCTAAGTTCTCTTTTAGCAGGTTCCCCTTGGCAGATTCCTTTTCTTTCTCTGTCTTCCTGTTGCAAGACAGTTTTCTCTGAAGTTCTTTCTGCCTTGGAGACACCAGAGGGTGCTGTTCTCCCAGGTACCATCCAGTCCCTTTGACTTTTCTCCTTTCTTCTAGGCCCAGCTGCCCCAGGCCACAGGGGAGACCTTTTCCATGTGTATCCCACCTCCCAATGTCACTGGCTCCCTGCACCTTGGCCACGCACTCACAGTGGCTATACAGGATGCCCTTGTGCGCTGGTGAGAGAGGAACAGGGCTTGCTTGAGTTCTTGGAGGGCTAGTAGAAAGGATGGGAATGAATGAGGAAAGAAGCACATAAGCCCAAAGGCATTTCTTTCGCAGGCACCGGATGCGTGGGGATCAAGTGCTGTGGATCCCTGGCTCAGATCATGCAGGAATTGCTACACAAGTATGTCTTCTATTACATTTTCCTTTTCTTGGATGAAAGTGATTTCTTCTAAAGCATTCCGACTCTCCATCTGGCCCTATTCTAACGCCAGGCTGTGGTGGAGAAACAACTGTGGAAGGAGCGGGGAGTCAGGAGACATGAGCTGAGCCGGAAAGACTTCCTTAGGGAGGTGTGGCAGTGGAAGGAGGCGTGAGTGTGATGGGCACCACTGGAGGGGCCCAGATGGTGGGTTTGGGTCCTTGGTTCCCACTACTTTCTCCCTAACTTGTAATCCTCAGCTTTTCCCAGCATGATCCTAATTTTCTCAGTGATGAAAAACTCTTGCCACGTAGTGTTTGGTGGAGTTTCCAAGCTCTAAGTTTATGTGTATGTGTTTGCACTATACTACACGTTCATGTGTATGTACGTATATTATATATATGTATTTTTTCTCTACTTACCCTGTTTTCACTTACCTAGATTTCATCACTTTTCCTGCTCTGCTTGCCCATTTCCCTTCTTTCAATTCCCATGAAATTATTCTTACTCTTCTACATGGTCTGTTATCACACATAACCATCTTTTCTGTGAAACTTCCTTGGATTTCCCCAAATTCAGCTGTTCTTCCTCTCTTCCTGTAGAACTTGATGCATCTTTTAATGTCTTACAAAGTCCCTTAACGAGGCTGTGAGTCTATCTCCATTAATCTCTAGAGGCTAGATCAACGCCATATTCACTTTTCATTTTCTTCCAGCAACTGGCATTGCTGGGGTCATTACTGGGCCTGGTATGTGGGAGGTGTTCAGGGCATGTTTGCTAAAAATGACTTCTCTGGACCCAGGAAAGGTGGAGAGATCTGTGAGCAGCTACGAGCTCTGGGTGCCTCCTTGGACTGGGACCGAGATTGTTTTACCATGGATGCTGTGAGTGTTCCATGCCTTGATCCCTGTGGGTGTTGGGGTGGGAAGGTGTGTTTGAGATCTGTGCTGGGCAGGGGGTTGAAGGGTGTGTTGGGGCAGAGAGGTGGGAATGCTTGGGTCCCTGACCACTGAGAAGCAGCTATCAGATGTGGACACTCAGATCATTCTAGGGCTTCTCAGAGGCTGTGACAGAAGCTTTTGTGCAACTTTACAAGGCGAGGTTGTTATACCGAAATCGTCAGCTTGTCAACTGGTCATGTGCTTTAAAATCAGCTATCTCGGACATTGAGGTGAGGCACAGAAGAAGCAAGTTTGTGAGAGCTCTGAGGCAGGGTAGTCGAGTGGTTAAAAGCTTAGACTCTGGAGCCAGGTTGCCTGGATTCAGATCTGAATATTGCCTTTAACAGCTGTGTGACTTTTATTTTTATTTATTTATTTTTTTTGCAGTTTTTGTCTGGGGCTGGGTTTGAACCCGCCACCTCCAGCATATGGGGCCGGCGCCCTACTCCTTTGAGCCACAGGCACCGCCCAAGCTGTGTGACTTTTAGCAGGCGATTTAAGCCCCTTTAAGCCTCAGCTCTTCAATCTTTATATTAGAAATAATGGAATGCCTGTATCATGGGGGTGTTGGTGGGGCCATCAGATCCCAAATGAGTGAGCTGAAAGTTAAATGAGAATTCGTGTAGGTGTTCAACACAAAACCTGGCCATGTCTTGAGTGCTCAATGAAACTTAGTAGAGCTATGACTACACAAGCATTGGGTAAGGGGAGGGAGGTAGTTTCCAGTCTTCCAAATGGCTTCCAGATGGATTGCAGGGAGGCTGGGCTGGAGGATGAGTGGCAGTGGGAAGCCTAGATGTGAGCTTTGCAGAAAGGTCACTTTGACACAACTTCCTTGGCACCTCTAGGTGGAGAACCGGCCCCTACCTGGTCGCATGGAACTTCGAGTGCCTGGCTGCCCCATCCCTGTGTCTTTTGGCCTCCTTGTTTCTATTGCCTTCCCTGTGGAGGGAGAGCCTGGTGAGTGCCATCCTTTGAAGGGTGGCCCTCTTACCTTTGTCCCCCCTGTTTTCTCAAGCCTGTGTTGGGCTGCTAGGAATCCATCAGTCTGTCTGCCATGTGACCTTGGTAATGTTTGCATGGCTGCAGCAGTTACCCTGGATATTCTGGGGACATTAAAAAGTACATGTGATTGCTATCCTTCAAGAGTTTAACGTAATTCTAATCCAGGAAAGAGACAAAAGATCAGTTCTGAAGTGTGGCTTGTACATAAGTGTTCCAAAGAATTCAGAGAAGGGGAAGATTGATGAAGGTCCAGAGGAAGCTTTCTGGAGGAGAGGCTGGTGCTATCCATGAAGAATGCACAACATTTGTGACTAGGACTCTGAGACTCCCCAGTGTCCTCTGGGCACCCAGCAAGGGCTATAGTTGGTTTTATTAATGCCATCCCCATTTCTCCCGTGCAAGTTATGAAAGAATTGCTTAGCACCAGACACTCTCTCATGCCTCTGGTCATCAGCCCTGGGCTCCTTCAAACAGTTCTGATTTTCTCTAGATACTTCTGGAGGCTCTTGCACCTTGATTGCCCCTGCCTCTTTCCCTTTTCAGTTCTACAGCCTTTAGCTATAGGAGTCAGTGGTGAGGGCTCTGACAAGCGAAGTGTGGTCATGTTTGAATGTTTGTCTTCAGATGCAGAAGTCGTGGTGGGAACCACAAGGCCAGAGACGCTTCCTGGAGATGTGGCTGTGGCTGTTCATCCTGATGACTCCCGATACACAGTAATATGCAATGCGCTTCTGCACCCTGCCCCTCTTCTCTGCCTCTTAAGATGGCAGCTCCTTGTCTCTTGCTTCTACCTCCTTTTCCTAAGGCGACTGTTCTCAGCCCACCTCTTCTGTGGCTCTGATTCTACTCCCTTTTCTCAATGTTACACATTTTTCTCAGCTCAGAGGTTGACAACCTATGGCCTCAGCCTGTTGCTTACTTTTGTGTGAGCCACACTCATTCATTCATGTATTATCTATGACTGCTGCTGTATATATTATCAGATTCTACAGCAGTAGCAGAGTGGGGTAATTGTGAAGAGACTGAATTTGCCTCTAGGCTCAAAGCCTAAAATATTTATACTCTGGCCCCTTAAGAAAATGTTTGCTGACTTTGCCTCTTAGCTTCCACCCTCTTGTCCCTGGGGTTCTCTATCCCACCCATGAGCTTATCCCTTATTCCTCTCCCTTGCCTTCAGCATCTACATGGGCGACAGCTTCATCACCCCTTGACAGGGCAGCTTCTGCCTCTCATCACAGACTCTGCTGTTCAGCCACATGTGGGCACAGGTGAGGGAGGTTGGGGAGGGAGAGAAAATGGGGGCCCTGGCGGAGAGGGGAGGCAAGTGCTCATATAGGGTAGTCTGAACAGGTGGTGGAGAGTGAAGGGGAAGCACAGAAAAAATGAGTGGCATGGGGCGGTGTGGGCAGTAATGCTTTATCTGGAAAAGCAAACGCCAAGTCAGGTTCAGTGCTCACTACGATTTTGCTCCCCTAGGGGCAGTGAAGGTGACTCCAGCTCACAGTCCTGCTGATGCTGAGATGGGGGCCAGACATGGCTTGAGTCCCTTGAATGTCATTGCAGAGGATGGGACCATGACCTCCCTCTGCGGGGACTGGCTGCAGGTGGTGCCAGCCTGTGTCACCCCACCTTTTGCACTTCCTCTACTCTCCCACTTTCTTATTTCTTCAGAGGCTTTTACTATTGCCACTTTTTCTCCAGGGTCTTCACCGATTTGTGGCTCGGGAAAAGATAATGTCTGCACTGAGGGAGCGAGGCCTGTTCCGGGGCCTCCAGAACCACCCCATGGTATTGCCCATCTGCAGGTAATGTTATTTTAACTCCTGAACTAACAGCCACCCCTGAAAGAGAGTGAATAGAATTTAAGAGTGATGGTAGGATAGGATTTGAGCTCACCCACTAGACTAGAATACCAATTCTGTGTCAGTTTTATTCACTGCTCTATGCTCAGTTCTGCGGCCTGGCACAGAGTAGGATCTCATGTCCCTGGGAGAAGTCACAGGGCTGTGGAGCAGTGGACTCACCCTATCTCCCTTTCAGCCGTTCCGGGGATGTGGTAGAATACCTACTGAAGAGCCAATGGTTTGTCCGCTGCCAGGAAATGGGGGACCGGGCTGCCAAGGTGAGGAAGGGCCGGGGCTGGGGCAGAGAGGCACTGGATGGAAGAAATGGCAGGCTGGAGGACCTCTTCTCCCAAGACCTCTCCAGCTGTAGTAATGGAGAGGATGTATAGGATGGATGCAAGGTGGCCCAAAGAGGGCTGGCTCATGCCCACACTCAAGCCCAGAATCTTCATAGGAGGCTTGAGAGGTCTTTTCTGAGTTTTAAAACTACCTTAGAGGCCACTTGTTCCATCCCTGGAGATGCATAGGTGCAAGAAGGGAAGCACTGTAAAGTCCCTGTTCCTCCAGGCTGTGGAGTCGGGAGCCCTGCAGCTCAGTCCAGCCTTCCACCGGAAGAATTGGCAGCACTGGTTTTCCCACATCGGGTAAGGGTAAGGGGGGATCTCATGGAGATGGGGGAGGGTTTCATTGGTTATGCTGAGACATCAGTGATGTCCTCTCGGCAGGGACTGGTGTGTCTCTCGGCAGCTTTGGTGGGGCCATCAGATCCCAGCCTACCTGGTCGTAGAGGAGCACGTGGAGGTAGGAGGGATCTACTGAGAGGGCTGGGTGTGCAGAGGGAGCCTCAGCCCAGGAGTCAAGAGGACTCCTGGGGCTGTCCCAGTTCCTGCCTGTTAATGTGCTTCATGGTCTTAGTGATGTAACCTACTACATGATCAAAGCTTCCTGAACTGGCATTTCTTCATCTCATTCCTGGAGGGGGCTGGCCTCTCTGAGACCACAGAGAATGCAAAAGCCAGTGGCGTTTTACAACCATCCACTGTTCTTCTTTATTTTTTTCCACCCCTTACTTCTTTTGTAGGGTGACAGGGAAGACTGTTGGGTGGTTGGGAGGTCAGAGGCTGAGGCCAGAGAGGTAGCAGCAGAATTGACAGGGAGACCAGGGGCGGAGCTGGCCCTGGAGAGGGGTGAGTGCCTGAGCCCATGATGGGAGGGCAGGGGAAGGAGAGGATGGGAAGGGGCAGGCTGGGTGCCTGAACCTTTGAGAGGAGCAGACATTGGGTGGAGGTAGAGTCAGGAAAGCTGGCGATGGAGCCAAAGGTGAGACCTCTAGCCTCTGGGGCTGAGGTTGGCCTAGAAAGGTGGACAGCAAAGGTCTGAGGTTAGCTGAGGTTCCAACTGTTCCTCTTCCTTTTCTGTTTTCTAGACCCTGATGTCCTGGACACATGGTTCTCTTCGGCCCTATTCCCCTTTTCTGCTCTGGGCTGGCCCCAAAAGGTGAGGCTGATTGAGAGGATGAAGGTGAAGATGGGGACGATGAAGAAGAGCTGGCTGGGACCCCACAGAGGCTTGAGAGGAGCCAGGGGCTGGGGCTCAGGCCTTTTAACACTCTTTTCTCTCCTAGACCCCAGACCTTGCTCGTTTCTATCCCCTGTCACTTTTGGAAACGGGCAGTGACCTCCTGCTGTTCTGGGTGGGCCGCATGGTTATGCTGGGGACCCAGCTTACGGGGCAGCTCCCCTTCAGCAAGGTAACAGACCTCAGTGCTCTGCCCTTTTCTGTGACTCCCCTAATCCCCCAAACCTTGTTCTCCCTTCTCCCAAGCCCTAATGTGGTGCTTTCCATGTTCCCAATGCCTTTTTCCTGATTCTCTTCCCACCTGAACCCCTGAAGTATATAGACCAGAGGTCCCAAGGGACCCTCCAAGGAAAGGCTCTCAAAGTCCCCTCTGCTGACCCCCTCCACACTCCCAGGTGCTTCTTCATCCCATGGTTCGGGATAGGCAGGGCCGGAAGATGAGCAAGTCCCTGGGGAACGTGCTGGACCCACGAGACATCATCAGTGGCGTTGAGCTACAGGTGCGGTGGAGAGCTGGCTGCCGGAGAGAGGAGGGGAGACTGAGGAGAGGTGTGAGGCCAGTGGTGTGACCCCTCTAGAGGCAGGGCCTTCAACCCCCTATTCCCAGGTGCTGCAGGAAAAGCTGAGAAGCGGGAACTTGGACCCCACAGAGTTGGCCATTGCAACTGCGGCACAGGTGAGTCGCTGGTGTCTGTCCCCACAGCTGTAGCTCTCAGCCACTAGTTTCATCTGCAACCCAGGCTCTGGCTCTGCAGCCTCATGGGCTTGTGCTACCCTTCTTTCTCCGGTTGTAGGAAAAGGAGTTTCCTCATGGGATTCCTGAGTGTGGAACAGATGCCCTGAGATTTGCACTCTGCTCCCATGGAGTCCTGGGTAAGGCCTGGTGAGAGGCATTGGGTGAGCAGAGGGTCCCTGTTCAGGATCTGGACTGACTGCTGTCGTGCCCAGTGCAGATTCCCTCAATTCTCTCCCTCCAGGGAGCGACTTGCGTCTGTCTGCCTCTGAGGTCCAGAGCTACCGACATTTCTGCAACAAGATCTGGAACGCCCTGCGCTTTATCCTCAATGTCCTAGGGGAGAAGTTTGTGCCACAGCCTGCAGAGGAGGTGAGTGGGAGCAGAGGGTCCTTGGAGTGGGGTTTGGCAGGTGTCTAAGGGGTGAAATTGGCATCTGGAAGGAAAGGAAGCAGGGCAGTGGAAGGCCCAGCCATCCTAGTCCTCAGGCCCTGTCTGCCCACAGCTGTCTCCCTCCTCCCCCATGGACGCCTGGATCCTGAGCCGCCTTGCCCTCGCTGCCCAGGAGTGTGAGCGGGGCTTCCTTGCCCGGGAGCTCTCATTGGTCACCCATGCCCTGTACCACTTCTGGCTTCACAACCTTTGTGACGTATACCTGGTGAGTGAGCCTGGGCAAGGTGCAGCATTCCCACTCTCCAGAACTGCTTCCGACTCCCTGGAAGTCAAGTTCCACAGCTAGCGCTCCCAAGTGCATTAGTTCCTATTGGCCTCTCAGGACAGGGAAGGAGAGGAGGCAGGGAAGTCTTAATTCTTCTCTTCTGGGGACTGGTTTCTGCAGCAGAGCCAGGCACTGTTGCCTGCCTGTCGCCTGGGGGGAGGGGAGGAGAGAGAGAGACTTCTAGAAAATAATCTGGGAGATCAGGATTGAAGGCTCCAGTCCTGTAGTTGCTGGTTTGGCCCATAGGTAGCTGTGTGCTGAGAGGCCTGGGAGGGAGCAAGCAGTGGTCTTTGGACCAGGGGTTCTCACACCAGCTCCCTTGTCTGAAGCACATGGAGGGCTTGTTGCCCACAGATTGCCTGGCCACCCCAGAAGAGCTCCTTCAGCAGGTCGGTGGGGGTGTGTGCGTCTTGAATGTTCATTTGTTGTCATAGGTAATGCCGACACTGGTGGCTCTGGCTCTGGCTCAACCTTATTAAAAACTTACGACCCCTTTTGATAAGTAAAAAACTCATTTTTTCCTCCTGAACTATGCATTTCCCTGGAAGTCTTACTCTCACCCACTGCTATGCGGGATTTACCCTGTTCACATGTTCTAGAATATGTTTTGGGATGCCTGGTGGTATCAGAGGTGCTGAGTGGTTCTGCCTGTCCCTCCCTCCCAGGACCCACAGCACTCCCCACTCATAGGTAAGAACAGTGACTGTGGAGGACAGATGTGGCCATGGGCCCATCTTCTGATCTGGTGGCTTTCTCCCCAGGAGGCTGTAAAGCCTGTTCTGTGGCGCTCGCCCTGTCCCCCGGAACCACCTCAGGTCCTGTTCTCCTGCGCTGACCTTGGCCTCCGTCTCCTTGCTCCACTGATGCCCTTCCTGGCTGAAGAGCTCTGGCAGAGGCTGCCCCCAAGGCCTGACTGCCCTAATACCCCCAGCATATCAGTTGCTCCCTACCCCAGTGCCCGAAACTTGGTGAGTCACGGGTCCATGACACCTTGGAGTGGATTGCTGGGGAAGGTTTGCTGCTGTGGGTCATTTGCAATAGTGGTTTGTACTTTACTGTAGAGCCTTGCTCCTACAGTGTTGCTGGGATTGGGGACAGTATTAGTGTAGTGGTCATGAGCAGGACACTGTTGCCAGACTGATACTAGCCGTGGGACTGTGTATCTGTAAAATGGGGACAGGACTAGTGCATGTCATGGTTGTGATAAGGATGAGATGAGTTAATAACAGGGTGTCCCCAAAGTCTTGGTGCAGCTTTGATAGAAGTATAAATGCTACAAAAAATTATTTTAAAGTTTAATAGTTTCTTTTATGCTTATTTGGCTTGTGAATTTTTAATAATATATTTAAATTTTTAATTTATTTTTGGTTGTTTGCTATCTTCAATCAGAACACTGATCATCTATAACCTCTTAGATGACTTCTCTCTTTACCACGTTTGGGATGGTGGATTTTGTGTGCAGTGTTGCCTAAGGAGATGTGGTGGCTGGGTTGAGGATAGAGTTAGGAGGGTAGGTGCTGAGTCTCCCAAAAGCCCCTTTGCCAACTCTGGGGCCCCCATTGCCAGGAGCACTGGCGCCAGCCCGAGCTGGAGCAATGCTTCTCTCAAGTCCAGGAGGCTGTGCAGGCACTGAGGGCTCTCCGAGCCTCATACCAACTCACCAAGGTCCGACCCCGAGGTAGGCACATCCTGGGGTCCTGGGTCCCTGCAGGAAGATGGGACTGGTGGGGAAAAGGGAGAGTCTAGAGGGCAGATCCCTATTTGGAGGTACAGAATGGGAAGAGAGGCAGGGGCAGAGCCTTGACCCTGATGGTTTCCCTTACCTCCTCAGTGCTGCTGCAGAGCTCCGATCCTGGGGAGCAGGGCCTCTTTAAGGCCTTCCTTGAGCCCCTGGGTACCCTGGGCCGCTGTGGAGCCGTGGACCTCTTAACCCCAGGTGCTGCAGCTCCCTCTGGCTGGGCCCAGGCTTCACTAAGTGACACAGTTCAGGTCTATATGGAGCTGCAGGTGACTAGAGGGAATGGGAGGGGAGAAGAGGGAGGGCTTGGAAGAATTTTGGGAGGCAGGGAAGGGCTGAGCACTATAAAGGCCAGATAGGGCCTTAGAATGTAGAGGATGGGGGCCCTGGGCAGGTGCAGATGTTTGAGCCTTCTCACTATTCTTACCCAGGGTCTGGTGGACCCTCGGACCCATTTACCTCTGCTAGCTGCCCGAAGACACAAGTTGCAGAAGCAGCTTGATGTCCTCATATCCAGGACCCCATCTGAAGCGGAAGCAGAGACTCAGACGCAACAAAGGGTGAGGCCCAAGGAGGGCCCCCAGGAATTCTGGCTCACTGAGAGACTATGAGCTGGGAGTGGTGAGCATCATACCTGGATCCTCAACTTCTCTCCCCTCCCAGCTTTCTTCCCTCCAGTTGGAATTGTCAAAATTGGACAAGGCAGCCTCTCACCTCCAGCAGCTGATGGATGAGTCTCCAGCCCCAGGGAGCTCAGAGCTCTAATTCTCCATCCCCAGAAGTCTTCCTCCAGACATATCCTTGAGGACAAACGGATTTGTCAGCAAGGGGACATCAGAGACTATGTAGTCCTCCTCCATTTTGTAAGCGAGGAGGCAGATGGGCTTGGTTGCAGTGACTGATGTCCCTCAGATGTTATGTGCCCAGCCTCCTCCTGTGCAGTCCTACAAAGTTAGGGAATGAGATTTAGATAAACTTTAAAAATTCCAAACATGTCTGCTTGTGGTCCTTGTATGCCCCTTTCCCCTAGTGGTGACTTTCTTACCTCTCATTTGTCCCTTGAGAGCTTGATCTAGGAAAAAAGAAAAGGGCTTTCTCGTTGGAGGAAGAGCTTTCTAATAAGTGGTCGGAGGAGGGCACAATGACCCCAAGTCCACCTGTTTCCTTACTGACAGTGTCCTGGCTTCTGCAGGCTCTTCCTTTCCACTTCTCACTAAATGGAAGCTTTGCTGCTCCTTGGCCTTATCCCCAGAGGTTCTGAGAGAAGCAGGACTTCCTCTAGGCCTGAGGGGCTGGAGGGTACTGGGGATGGCATGTTTCTGAGATCATAGCACCAGGGATACTGCCCAGCCCTTGACTGAGTTAGATACTCATAGCCACTTTATCCTCCCAAACACCATCTCATCTCAGTGGAATTCAGGCCTTTCCATGCCCAAGGTACATTCTGTCCAACAGTTCCAAGTAGCAATGTGTGGTGGGACGGGTCTTGCTGTGTTGCCTAGGCTGGTCTTGAACTTACAGCGTCAGAAGTATGCTCTCTCCTGGGCCTCCCAAAGTGCTGGGGTTACAGTGAGCTGCCACACTTGGCTTCTCCCACTTTTTGGGCTCCCCTCATCTTCAGAAATGCTACATACTGAGCACCTTCTCTTCCTTCCTCCAAGGAGTCAGTCTCCAGTTACATATGATGATGATGGACGGGTGTTGTGGTGGGCATAGACCAATCATATTAGTTCACCCCAGCTGCCAAGTCTGGGCTGTAAGTTTGTGTGTTGTGAGAGCTGATGAGAAGTCAAGATAATCTTGAGGGGAGACTTAGGTGAGTGGCTGCCTCAAGAAAATCAGGATAAGGTGGACCCTGGTCCCCCAGGGGACCAGGACTTCTGTATTGGGAGTCAGCCCACCTACAGTATGACAGACTGTGGTGTGTCCCTAGGTAGCTTACCCATGTGACCCTCTCAACAATCCAATGGTTCAGGTACCATTATCGTCCCCATTTTGCAGGTAAAGCCAAGGCTCTGAGAGGATAAGAAACATGCCCAAGATTCAACTGTCAGCCTATGTGATCTCACGTTCATGTGGCCAGCCAGCGTGAGCTCAGCAACTGGCTTCTCTTCTCCGTCACTTGTGCCCAGCCAGCCATCCTCATCTCTCACCTGAGTGGCCTCCCCCCACCTCCGGCCCTGATTGACCTGTGTGGCTCCCTGGTCAAGAGGACCATGTCCTGGAGGTGTTCTGTCCATATCCCTGTCTCAGGTTCTTGATCCCCCATCCCAAAGCTTAAGCAAAGGGAGATTAAATTGAAATCTTACTTCAATCAAGACATCTGGAGCCTGACCTCTCCACAGCTATTGGGCATCAGACAAGTAACTTGTCCTCTCCACACTTCAATTTCCTTATCTGTGAAATGAGACAATGATACCTGTTACACTGCGTTCAAGATTGCTGCAAGCGTTGGTAGATTCAATCAATGTTACCTCCCTTTATTCCTAGGTATTCTGAAGATCTCAATTTGAAGTATGTGTGTGTGTGTATCTCTAAACAAATGTCCAGACTCCTGCTATGCCTTTGACACTGGTGTTGAGGGACAGGGTGTCCATAATGGAACTCTTCTAGAGGCTCAGCAGGTCAAAGTCAGAGACTTGGGCATCCAAACCCCTTTCCCTGCTGGCCTTGTGCTCATAGACCCACAGCATCAAGTCCTTGAATTCAGCATATGGTATTTATTGTTGCTCAGCAGGGTGAGGGCCTCTTGGAAGACAGGGTCAAGGCATGCCCACTGCTCCCCAGGGGCCAAATACTCCCGCCAGGAGAGACACAAGCTTCAATGGCTCAGGCATAGCAGATGCTGTGGTGTGGGGATCCTGCATGGTGGAGGGTGATGTTGGTCCCTGAAGGCAGATGGAGGAGGAGGCAGAGCTGGGGAAGAAAGAGTCAGAGAATGCGGTGTAAGAGAGTGCCTCACCTCCACCCTTACGCTAGCCAGGTGCCAGCAGAGAGGCCCCAACTAACTCAGAAACACATAGCCGCATCCTCTCCCCTCCCAAAGAACTACCTTTTTGAGCAATTCCAGGAAACTGGAATCATTCGAAAAATTTGCCAGAAAAGACTTCTTTAGCTTCAGTTGCAAAGTCATACTTGGCCCTGGGAATCCAAAAGTATGGCTTAGGACCTGGCAGTGAAGGCCAGTTACCTCTGAGATGCAGGCATTCTCCTGCCCCCACCCTCAGTTTCTCTCTTCCCTGACAACGCCCCTCTTCTCGGAATTTCAGGACTGGGTGCCTCAGTCTCTCTCAGAGACCAAAGAGGCCACTCCCCATCTCTTGCCATGAGGACCAGGTGCCCAGTCCTCTAGCCCCCACCTGTTCCACATGAGCTGCCAAGGAGTGTCAGGAGAAGGATGAGACACAGCCTGGACCGCATTGTGGCCACCTCACTTCTGAGTTGGAAGACAGCAAAGTTCCTGTGGCTTCTCCGTCTAGGCTTCCTTTAGACACTCCACTCGGCCCTTAGCACAGGCTTCTGGGGGAAATGGGAGTGGGGATCTGGGCAACTGGATTTTCCAGTTCTCCCAGTAAGGCCCTTAAGGCCTGGGAGAGGGTTATTCACTAGGCTCTGGGGGAAAATAGAGGGTGGCCCCTCTCCAACTCTGCTCCACCTTTCCCCATGTCTCCAGACTTGAGGGGGTGGGGACTGGCCCTACAGAGAGGGAGACTGAGAGTGAAGTGGGGACCAGGGAGGTGTCCCTCCTGCAGGTGTTTGCCCTCTACCCAAGCCTAGGCCTCCCATGGCTCTTTAGGGATTAATTATTAACTACAGTTAATTTTCTTCACTCTTGCCACCAAAGGGCTTAGGAATGTGGGCCCAAAAGGGAGGAGTGGATTAGGCCAATTTTCTTTCCAAACCCAGATATCCTGCTTCCCCAGCCTCAGTGGCTTTCTAGGTGAGGAATCTGGGTAACAGGGAACTTCCACCTTTAAATGTTTTGTTTTAGTCACTCTAACACTTCCTAGGTGCTTGGGGTGGAGACATGAGTCTCATGAAATATCCTCCCATGCCCCCTTTTTTTTTTGGAGACAGTCTCATTGCTTCTTGATCTTTTGGCTAAGATCAAGTATGTTGACAGAGCCTCACTCTGTCGCCCTGGGTACAGTGCTGTGGCATCATAGCTCACAGTAACTTCAAACTCTTGGGTTCAAGTGATTATCTCGCTTCAGCCTCTTGAGCAGCTAGAATATAGGTGTCTGCCACAATGCTGGCTAGTTTCTCTATTTTTTAGTAGAGACAGGGTCTTGCTCATGCTCATGCTCATGCTGGTTTTGAACTTCTGAGCTCAAGCAATCCACTTGTCTTGGCCTCCCAGAGTGCTAGGATTATAGGTGTGAGCCACCCTACTTGGCCTCCTCCCATCCCCAGGGATGCCCACCTGCTCCCTCCCAAGACCCTTAAGCACAGGCACTCAGAAAGGCAAGCACAAGTATGGACCTGTAGAAGGAATTACTGCCCTTCTTTAAAAACTATGAGAGTAAGAGCAGAGAGGGTAAATGACTTGGGAAGGTCAGTGGCAGAGAGATCAGAAGCCAAACCTCATCGTGCCAGACACACAAGGACAAGCTCAGGAGATTGACACACGAACCACATAGATCTGCTTGAACATGAGCACATAGGGCACAGGCCTGCTGCATCCAATCTCCTTCTGCAAGGCCTGTGGGACTGAGCACAGAGGGATAGAGGCAGAAAGAGCACTGGGCAGTCAGAGAAGCCATAAGCAAGCCCAGGGAAATGGAGTGACACAGACACAGCCACACCATAAATGTAAAGGGAGGCATCTAGGGACTCCTGGACTTGCACTGAAGAGCAAGTGACCACATGGAAGACTGGGGACTAGAAGAGCAGTGGGTGCAGGGGAGTGAGCCAGGGCCAAACGGGAGAAGGCAGAGAGATCCTTCTCAGAGGAGGTGTGTGTGGGGGCTCCTTCTCTTTCCTAGCTGATCCTCCCACCCTTTCTATAGGCTCATCACAAAGTTATTTCTTTCAGTGCTCATACCGACCCTTTGAAGTAGATACTAGAGTACCACTAGTTTGTAGGTGAGAATACTAAGACTTAGGACTTGGGACTTGCTGGAGAAAGAGAACGCATAGCCCAGCTTGATTCTGGTGCAGTACATTTTCAGCCCAGTGCTGCGTTTCTGTGATCAGGGTGGTCTGGCGCCAGGGCAGGGCTCTGACTTTCCACATTGTGCTTCTCCCTTTCCACTCCCCAGCAAAAGCAATGCAGCTGTTGTCCAGTCAAGAGATGGCTTTGGTGTTTGTCCTCTCAACCTGTCCTGAAGGCTCCTGAGGGTTATATCCAGACACCCCTAGGCTCCAATGCACCCCCACAACCCTAACTCCCAAGACCTGCTCCCCAAGGGGCTCATATGTCCTGACCCCCAAGGGTTATACTTCTACGAGCAAGAGGAGGACCTTCAGATAGAAGCTTGGGTCTCCTTGTTTCGAGGAGGGTCTGGGACGGGCTGTGAACCAACTTACACCAAGGGGACAGGTCCCTAGTTTGGGAAGAGCCCAAGGGCCAGGTGGGGAGTGATCAGGCGCTTCCTGGGATCAGCTGGGACAGGTTAATCCCCTGGGACAGCTTGGTGGCCTCTCCCTGGATATGGATTCTGGTGTTGATGGAGGCCCTGGCACACCTGGCTCTTGTAATAGTCCCCAGAGCCTTTAAAGAGCCTGGGAGATGGGCCAGGCCAAGACCATCAACTGGCACCATGGACGCTGCACTACTGCTGCTGCTCCTAGGGCTACAGGCCTTGGTCGGATGTGGTAAGCATCTGGTTCTAGGGATGGGTTTGTGGGGGGAGGATGTGGACTTGGGACCTAGGGAGATGGCCAACTCTTCTAACCCCATCCTATTGTTTCTGTTTTTTTCCAACAGCTCAGCTGACCCCTGCCATAATATCTGGAGGTCTCCCTGCTGCCTCTGTGGGTCTCCCCACTATCTCTGGAGGTCTCCCTGCTGTCTCTGGAGATCTCTCCTCTGTCTCTGTGGGTCTCCCCTCTGTGTCTGCGGGTCTCCCCTCTATCTCTGCAGGTCTCCCCTCTGTCTCTGCGGGTCTCCCCTCTGTCTCTGCTGGTCTTCCTTCTGTCTCTGGAGGTCTCCCTTCTGTTTCTGTGGGTCTCCCCTCTGTCTCTGGAGGTCTCCCTTCTGTTTCTGTGGGTCTCCCCTCTGTCTCTGGAGGTCTCCCTTCTGTCTCTGGAGGTCTCCCTTCTGTCTCTGTGGGTCTCCCCTCTATCTCTGCGGGTCTCCCCTCTATCTCTGCGGGTCTCCCCTCTGTCTCTGCGG
>CAUYPK010077527.1:20000-69814 GCA_963574355.1 Loris lydekkerianus | reverse complement strand
CAGAAGTTCTGCAGGGATTTCTGATACAAGGATTAATCTCCCTTAACTAGAAATATAGATTAGCTACCTCTACAAAGGTCACTAATATAAATGACAGATCTCTTTTTCCTAGAGGAAAAGACTTGGAAACTTTTTTTTTTGAATGAGGAATTTCATATCTTATAAATTTATTAAACAAATTTTTGAAATGGGGTCTTTCTGTGTTGCCCATTATGCCTCAGTCTCCTGAGTAGTTTAGATTACAAGTGTAAGCTACTGCACCTACTCAGAAATTGCTTTAAAAATGTTATGGTTACTGTGCTAGTTCTGTGAAGTACTTTGTTGGTGTTCTCCTTTCAGAATCACCTGAACTAAAGGAAATCTAGGATGCAGCATGGATTCTATCTAGTCTTCTGTATTTCTAGCCCTTTTTTTTTATTGAGATATATTTATATACCATAAAATCACCTTTTAAAGCATAGGATTTAATGATTTTTAGTATATCCACAAAGTTGTCACAACCATCATTATCTTAATTCCCAAATATTTTTGTCACCCCAAAGAGAAACCTCATATTCATTGGCAGTCGCTTCCCACTTTTCTTCCCACAGCTCCTGGGAACCACTAATCTACTTTCTGTTTCTATGGATTTACCTGTTCTGAACCTTTCATACAAATGGAGTTAATACAGTATGTAGCCTTTGTGTCTGGTTTCTTTTACTTAGTATAATGTTTTCAAGATTCATCTATACTTCATATCAGTACTAAACACCTTTTTATTGCTATATAATATTCCATTGTATGTATATAGCACAGTTTTATCTGTCAGTTGATAGACATTTGGGTTATTTCCACCTTTTGTCTATTGTGAATAATTCTACTATAAACATTTATATACAGATTTTTATGTGAACATATGTTTTCTTTTTTTTTTTCTTTTGCAGTTTTTGGCCAGGGCTGGGCTTGAACCCGCCACCTCTGGCATATGGGGCTGGCACCTTACCACTTTGAGCCACAGGCGCCGCTGAACATATGTTTTCATTTCTCTTGGGTATGTTCTTAGGAGTAGAATTGCTGAGTCTTATGGTAACTCTAATATTTTGAGGACCTGCCAAACTGTTTTCTCAAGTGGCTGCATTATTTTCCATTTCCACCTGCAGTTTATAAGGTCAGCCTTCTTTCTGCTTCTGCTCTCCTCAGGTTTGTTCTGGGCTGGAAGCAACCCAGGCTCTAAGAGTTCTATGAGCCTTTTTTCTTAAAAGATGGGAAATTTAACTTGGCGCCCATAGCACAATGGTTATGGCGCCAGCCACATGCACCAACGCTGGCGGGTTTGAGGCCAGCAGGTTTGAACCTGGCCCGGGCCAGCTAAAACAATGACAACTGCAATAAGAAAATAGCCAGATGTTGTGGCGGGCGCCTGTAGTCTTAGCTACTAGGGAGGCTGAGGCAAGAGAATTGCGTTAGCCCAAGAGTTTGAGGTTGCTGTCAGCTGTGATGTCACAACACTCTACAGAAGGTGACATAGTGAGGCTCTGTCTCAAAAATAAAAAAAAAGGAAATTTTTCATTTTTTCTGTTTAGCCAGCTTCATTCTATAAGCATATGTGTATTGGGCCTTATATATTGGACATTAGTGATAGGAAGTCAAATGTGGCTCACAGTCCTTTCCTCTTAAGGACTTCACAGTCCAGCTGTAGAATTTCTTACAGGGAAAAGAGAAGAAAGGAGAAAGCCAGTGAAGAAAGTAGCTGCTTCAAAGTCCATGAAGTTCAGCATGGATCCTAACTTTATTTTTATTTATTTATTTATTAATTATTTTTTGAGACAGAGTCTTACTCAGTCACCCTGGTTAGAGAGCTATGGCATTATAGCTGACAGCAACTTCAAATTCCAGTTCAAGCAATCCTCTTGCCTCAGCCTTTGAGTAGCTAGAACTATAGGCACCTGCTATAACACCTGGCTAGTTTTTCTTCTTGGTAGAGTTGGGGTCTTGCTCTTGCTCAGGCTGGTCTCAAACTCCTGAGCTCAGGCATTCCACCTGCCTTGGCCTCTCAGAGCGCTAGAATTACAGGCATGAGCCACTGGGCCCAACATCCTAACTTTAGAGTCTAGGCACAGATCAGCTTTTTTGTTGTTTAATGGTGTCTGTTTTCTTCATCCTACCTTTTTTTTTCTTTTGGCTTCATTGGACTTTATTTATATATCTGCCCTAATTCTTACATTTTCTCATATGAAAGGCAGCATCATCCAGTCATTCAAACCAAACCTTCTCCTTCACCTGGACCCCCCATCTCTAGTCATCAATCATTAAAAGACATCTTAAATTTTTCTGGAATTGATTTCTTCTCCATTAGAGTTCCCTTTTGGAGAAGTCCTTAGCTGGGACAACAGGTTCCAGCCCACAACGCCTGGCCATTTTTTGGTTGCAGTTTGGCTGGGGCCGGGCTTGAACCCGCCACCCTTGGTGTATGGGGCTGGTGCCCCACTCACTGAGCCACAGGCACTGCCTTTTTTTTTTTTTTTTTTTTAAGGAGAAGGGGTCTTACTGTTTCTTGCTTAGACTGGTCTTGAACTCAAGCAATCCATCTGAGGTGGTAGGATTACAGGCGTGAGCCACTGTGCCTGACTTTCATTCCACTACCTATTACTATTATTGTTCCTTGGGTTTTGTCTCTAGGTTGCTGTTCTTCTTTACTTATTTGTTTTCCTTGGGCAAATTCACATTCATGAACTCTTCTGTCAGTTATATGTTGATGTCTCCCAAATTTGCTGAGAGCTTTCTCTTGGACTTTTAAGTTTGTATTTTGATGGATCTCTATTTGGCAAATCCATAGACATCTCAAACCCATTGTGTCTGAAACGTAACTTATGTCTCAGCTACCTGTTTCTACTTTTGAGTTCACAGTTTAAATTTGTTGGCACTATCATGCAAGTCATAGACTTTCCCCTTCTCCTTAATCCTCCGCATCCACTTAGTCACCAAATTCTACCAGTTTTTTTCTCAAGTATTTCTTGAGTTCATAGAACCATCTTTTACAGCTTTACTAAAGATTTCATCATCTCTTTCCTGTCATACTAGTCACAGTTTCATAACTAGTCTTTTATCTTGCCTATCAAGTTAATCTTCTATACAGTTGCCAGAGCAGTCTCTGAAATGCCAGTCAGCAACTCTGAATTCTATGTGGTTTTATTTTATTTTAGTTTTTGAGACATAGTCTCAAGCCATCGCCCTGGATAGAGTGCCGTGGTATCATAGCTCCAGTTTGTGGGCTCAAGTAATTTTCTTGCCTCAGTCTCCCAAGTAGCTGGAACTACAGGTGACCGCCACAACACCCAGCTATTTATTTTGTTGCAGTTGTCATTGTTGTTTTAGCTGGCCCGGGCCTCGGTGTATGTGGTCGGCACCCTACCCACTTAGCTATGAGTGCCACCCATTGCTCAAGCAATCCTTTTGCCTCAGTTTTTTTATTTTTAATAGAGAATGGGGTCTCACTTTTGCTCAGGCTGGTCTTGAACTTGTGAGCTCAATCAGTCCACCCTCCTCAGCCTACCAGGGTGCTAGGATTACAGGCATGAGCCACCGTGTCCTGCCCTTCCTGTGGTTTTAGTTACTAACTACTACTAGTTGTGGTTTTAGTTACTAACTACTACCGCTGTGTCTTGCCATAGTGCCTTGTCTCCTGCTGTCTCTTCTACCTCGAATGTTGCCTTTTGTTCCCCCTTCCAACTTCCTATCTTTAAAGATTCATCTTAGACCACAGAGTAAAAGCAGTAATAGTAATGGTAAACATTTGTATAACTTACTGTGGGTCAGCCACCATTGTAAGCATATACCATGTATTAATTTATTCAGTCCTCAACAACAGTCTTATGAGGTAGATACTAAAATCATTCCTACATACAAATGAGGAAATGGAGACACAGAAATTACTTTCCCATAATCCTATAGTGAGCAAGTGGCTTAGTCTAGATTTAAACCCAGGCAGTCTGATACTTGATTGTTTGCTCTCAGCCTCTCCTACTTACCCTTTCTCAACCTCTGCCAATCCTTTGACTTTCCCCCACTACAAAGTATAGTTATCATCCTGCTGTTAATTTTTAGTACGTAGGAAAGATCTGGAATTAATTTTATTTTATTTATTTATTTATTTTGAGACAGTTTCACTATGTCACCCTTGGTAGAGTGCTGTGGCGTCACAGCTCACAGCAACCTCAAGCTCTTGAGTTTACGCAATTCTCTTGCCCTAGCCTCCCAAGTAGCTGGGACTACAGGTGCCCACCACAATGCCAGGCTATTCTTTTTGCAGTTGTCATTATTGTTTTAGCTGGCCCGGACTGGTTTTGAACCCACCAGCCTCGGTGCCTATGACTGGCGTCATAACCACTGTTCTATGGACGTAACCACTATTCTATGGACGCCGAGCCTGGAATGAATTTCATTTTAAACATTTCAAGGAGACAGCCTTTTTTGTTTGTTTGTTTGAGATAGAGTCCTACTTTATCATGCTGGGTGAGTGCTGTGGTATCATAGCTCATAGCAAACTCAAACTCTTGGGCTCAAGTGATCCTCTTGCCTCAGCCTCCCTAGTAGCTGGGATTACGGGTGCCTGCCACAATGCCCGGTTATATTTAGAGGTGAGGTCTTGTTCTGGCTCAGGATGGTCTTGAACCTATGAGCTCAAACAGTCTACCCACCTTCGCCTCCCAGAGTGCTGGGATTATAGGTGTGAGCCACCACACCTGGCCCTATGGAGCCAGTGTTACAGATTACTTTTTTTTTTTTTTTAAACTAAAGATGACTAAGTTAGCAATGACCTCTTCTATTATCTTGACCTTAGTCAACCAAGTCAAAGCCTTGTCTGACTATCCAGTTTAATTTAGTTATTTTTTCTTTGTGTCTTCATGGTACATTGTTATAGAATTTTCTAGCATTCCTCTCATTATTGTAAATTAAAAAATATTTTTTTAGACAGGACCTCACTGTGTTACCCAGGCTGATCTCAAACTCGTGGCCTCAAGTGATCTTCCCATCTTAGTTTACTGAGTTGCTGGGATTGCAGCCATGAGTTGCCATGCTCAACTTTAACTCTTTTTTTTGTTTTTGAGATAGTCTCATCATGTTGACCTCGGTAGAGTGCCATGGCGTCACAGCTCACAGCAACCTCCAGTTCTTGAGCTTAAGTGATTCTCTTGCCTCAGCCTCCCAAGTAGCTGGGGGCACCCGCCACAACGCCCAGCTACTTTTTTTTTTTTTTTTTTTTTAGTTGCAGTTATCATAGTTGGTTAGCTGACCTGGGCAGGGCTTGAACCCACCAGCCTTGGTGTATGTGGCTGGCACTGTAAACACTGTGCTACGAGCACTGAGCCAGCTTTAACTGTTTATTGTGAGTATATACTTGTCTTTTCTTTCCTGCTTGACTGTAAGCCTCTTGGGGGCAAGGACTGTGATTTAGCACTTTATGCTCCAAACTGTCCATGCATGTGATAGGTATTCATGCATGTTGAATGAATAGATATGTCTGTTTATGCTGTGATGAATTAAACTTAAACTGGACACATGAGGCATTATTTGTGG
Source organism: Loris lydekkerianus (assembly GCA_963574355.1). NCBI lineage: Eukaryota > Metazoa > Chordata > Mammalia > Primates > Lorisidae > Loris > Loris lydekkerianus. Next base: position 64,258 of record CAUYPK010077527.1, on the reverse strand, counting down.
TTTGGAGCAGGATTCTGGACCCAGGCTACCTGGGTTTTATCCTGGTTCCATCTCTTATTGTGTGGCCTTGGGCCAGTCTGTGCCTCAGTTTAGTGACGTATAAAACATGAATAATAATAGATTCTACCTCATTCTTTTGTGACTGATGTAAGTGCATTTTGTTGTTGTTGTTGAAGAGACAGGGCCTTGGTCTGAGTGTAGTGCAGTGGCTGTTCATAGGCACCATCATAGGACACTGCACCTTTGAACTACGGGGCTCAAGCTATCTTCTGGCCTCAGGCTCCTGAGTAGCTGGGATCATAGGTCCGCACCACTGTTTAAACTCTGCTTTTTAGATAAATTAGCAAACTTCTGGAATCCAGAGAATTGATTATTCTACTTAAGTTGTATTTTGTGAAACATTCCCAGCCTAACTGTAATGAAGCCAGCCCTGTTGTGTTGTCCTCATATTTGATCCACTATGGTGATGACTTAAAAAAAAAAGGTAATCTAGAAGGTTATAGAAAAAAGTATTTGACAAAGTTAATACAGTTTTGTTAATACAATAACAGCAGTTATCATTTATTGAGATTATGAAAGCTCTATTCAAATGAAAGTACAAAGCACCTTTCATAGTTACATAAAGTAGTTGGAGGATTATCTGCTAGTTCAAATTGTCTCATTGCTGTCTCCTCTTCATTAGAAGTTGAATGAATTTGATTGTTGACAGCTTGTTTATTTTCTTTTCAAAAAGATGTAGCTAGGGTAGGAAAAGTCAGTAATACTGCATCTTGAATTTATAAAGCGCTTCTTTACTTTCTGTAAATATCCTATTTTGTTTCATAGCAGAATCCTTGTGATGTTGATAAATAGGATGTATTTTATGGTTATTTCATTGCAGAGGAAACAGAGTCAGAGTCACCTGACTCTCCTAAAGTTGTCCTATAGCATAAAAACAAGTCATAAAGTGTCTAGGCAGACTAGTGACAAAAACCTGGAATTTTAGATATGGCAACCCATTGTGTATTTATATAATCATTTTTTTCATTTTCAAGTAATATTAAATAGTTTCTTTTATGATAGCATTCTGACCATAACTTTATTTTTTACCAGCTTTAACTCATGTGGTTATAGGAACCAGTTTCTATATACGGTAACATTAAAAAATAGGGGGTGGTGATACCCATTCAAATCAGGCAACATGATTTACCTTTGTAGAGAGTTGGCTGGCACATCTTGTTACTGTAACATAAGGGTCATCTTCCTTGACAAAAAAGGAGGATTTCTTATATCTCACAACTTAGAGCAGGGGTGGTGAACACGCGTCTAGAGCCGCATGCGGCTCCCGGCCAAAATGAATTTTGGCTCTTTGCCTCTTATCATTATTTTGTATGCTGTGGCTCTTTGCCAAGTTTGGATTTTGTTATGCTGCTTCTGAGGAGGGACCTCTGAGGAGCGATCTCCGAGCGTGTAGTCGAACTTGTTCGCCACCCCTGAAGAGTCTGAACTATGGTACAGTAATGGTATAAGTAAAACATGCAGTGGAATTCTCTTGGCTTTTGAGGGAAAACAGTATGAACTAAAAACACACAAAACCTTTTGGGTTCCAGGGTACACTTTTTCCAATCACATCCTCATCCTCTTCCCCCCATGTGATGAAAATGGATTTGACAGCTAAAAAGGTCCTTAGTAAAATTCAGCAATTCCTTTTAACATAACAATTCGATTTAACAGATTTAAAAACAGATGAAATTTAAAGAAGTGAGTTGTCCAAGGCTGTATAATTAGGTCCTTGGTAATGACAACCTGGAATTCTGGTTTCCTTAGTGGTTCTTGAAATAAACTATGAAGTTTTTTTTTTTTTGACAGTCTCATTTTGTCACCCTCAATAGAGTACTGTGCTGTCACAGCTCACAGTGGCCTCAAACTCTTAGACTCAAGTGATTCTTTTGCCTCAGTTCTCCTGAGTAGTTGGGACTACAGGCGCTCTCCACAATGCCTGGCTATTTTTAGAGACAGGGTCTTACTCTTGCTCAGGCTGGTCTGGAACCTGCGAGTTCAGGCAGTACACCCATCCTGGCCTCCCAGAGTGTTAGGATTATAGGCGTGAGCCACTGCTATCCCCCCCCGCCCCCCATGAAGCTTTTCTTAATTGATGATGTGGTTAACCTGAGGTACAGGTAGGTGGAAAGAGAACTAGAACTCTAGTGAATTCTTCTACTTGTTTAAGCAAACTTCAAACACTGAGGAGATGATAGAAGGAAAATCTTAGACTATAGAGGGAGACCTTATCTACTGAACCAGCACCATGGATAAGGCCTCCCCTCCCCTTTTTGTAAAGGGGTCCTTTCTGGGAAACTTATCGCATAGCCTCTTGGGAACAAGACAAACATTTGTTTGTCTGTTTGGATGCCGTCACATCTACTAGAGACTGGCCATATAGTGATGAATAAGACAGTGTCCTTAGCAGTTTAGAAGTTTAGAAAACAGACATATTGGTTGGGCAAGGTGGCTCAGGCCTGTAATCCTAGCACTCTGGGAGGCTGAGGCAGGAGAATCCCTTGAGCTCAGGAGTTTGAGAACTGCCTGAGCAACAGTGAGATTGTCTCTACTAAAAATAATTAGCTGTGTGTTGTGGTGAGTACCTGTAGTCCCAGCTACTTGGGGGGCTAAGACAGGAGGATCACCTGAGCCCAGGATTTTGAGGTTCCTGTAAGTTAGGATGATGCCACAGTACTCTAGTCTAGGCAGCAATGTGAGACTCTTGTCTCAAAAAAAAAAAAAAAAAACATGACATATTAACAAATTATTATTAAAAGAAACCCTACTAGAATTAGTTTATTCTTTTATTTATTCATTAATTCATTCCTTAACATAGCAGTCAGAGAGAGCCTTTTAAATGTGAGATAGTTCATGTCACTGCTCTCTTCACAATCCTTTGGTCACTCTCCATTTTACTTGGAGTAAAAGCCAAAGGCCTTCAACTGACCTGCAAGGCCCTATATAATGTGCCCAACCCTTTCAGATCTTACTTTCTACTCCCCGCATCCTGGCCGGATTCCTTACTTCTCCTTTAAATTGTGTCAAGCTTGTTCCCCTTTGCTTGGTGGGATCTTCCTCAAATGTTCACATGGCTGTTCCTTCACTTCAGTTGTTAAGTCAGATGCCACCTCCATGAGGTATTCTTTGATTATAATTGTACCCTGTAGCTCTACCCAGCATTATCTGTTTCTCTCCCCTAGTACTTCTCTATTTTGTCTTAACACTCCCCATTAGAAGGTGAGCTCCCTGGGGGGGGAAGGAAGGTCTGTTTTTCTGCTATACTTTTGGTATCTAGAACATTGCCTGGTATATAGTAGGCATTAGTTAAGTATCTGAAGTTTCGATTCTCACCTTCTGGATGCACAGCCTTTTTTTTTTTTTTTAAATTTTTGTTTGCAGTTTTTGGCCAGGGCTGGGTTTGAACCCTCCACCTCTGGCATCTGGGGCCAATTCCTACTCCTTTGAGCCACAGGTGCCGCCCCACCCTTCACAGCATTTTCTTAGTTATTGTGTTAAGACATTTATATTCTACACCTAGTCAGTTTCACACATGTACCCTTATAAGATTCACCGTCTGTGTGTTCCAACCAATTACTCTCCCTCCACCCATCCTGGCCCTGTCCCCCTCCAACTATTTTTAGAGATGGGGTCTCACTTGGGCTCAGGCTGGTCCTGAACTCATAAGCTCAGGCAAACCACCCGCCTTGACCTCCCAGAGTTCTGGGATTATAAGCATGAGCCATTGGGCCTGGCCAATCCTTTTCTTTTAGGTGGGATCTCACAGTGTTGCTCAGGCTGGCCTTGAAGGTTCAAATGTGTTAGCCTCCCCAGTAGGTGAAACTACAGGTGTGTGCTACTGTGTCCAGCTTATTTCCTTCCTTCCTTTCTTTCCTTTTTTTTTTATTTGAGACCGAGTCTCCCTATGTCACTCTTGGTATAGTGCTGTGGCAACACAGCTCACAGCAACCTCAAACTCTTGGGCTCAAGCGATTCTCCTGCCTCAGCCTCCCAAGTAGCTTGGGACCACAGGCGACTGCACAACACCTGGCCATTTTTTGGTTGTAGTTGTCATTGTTTGGCAGACCCGGGCTGGATTTGAACCTGCCAACTATGCTACAGGCACAGAGCCTTATTTTCTTTCTTTAAATTAGTATAATTAGTATTATGAACCTCAAATGTAATTTGGGACACATTCCATTGTTCATTAGAAACGCTAAACTCTGTTTTCCTTTTTTTTTTTTTTTTTTTGAGACAGAGTCTCAAGCTGTCGCTCTAGGTAGAGTGCTGTGGTGTCACAGTTCACAGCAACCTTCATCTCAGGTTCCAGTGATCTCTTGCCTCAGTTTTTTTCTATTTTTAGTAGGGTTGGGGGTCTTGTTTTTGGTCAGGCTGGTCTCAAACCCGTGAGCTCAGGCAATCCACCCACCTCGGCCTCCCAGAGTGCTAGGATTACAGGCGTGAGCCACCATGCTGGGCCAAGAAGAAGAGTTTATAGAGAATGAGATACTTGAGTTGGACTTAGAAGAATTAGGATTATTTTGAAGGAGGAGGGCACATCTCAAAGAAGTGTCATCACCAAAGGCCCGAACATGTGCAGAGTAGTCTTGGAAGTTGCAGGATGAGGAGTGGAGGGAGTAAAACTGGATTATAGATAATCTGAAGTGTTACGCAAGAAGGGGATCAGGTTTGTTTTTCTGTATTATACTGGATTCATTTTCTTTCTTTCCTCCCCTCCCCTCTCCTCTCTTGTCTTTTCTTTTCTCTCTCTTTCCTTTCCTTCCTTTTTTTTTGAGATAGGGTCTTATTTTGTCACTCCAGGTAGAGCACAGTGGTGTTGTCATAGCTCACAGCAACCTCAAACTCTTGGGCTCAAGTGATCTTCCTGTCTCAGCCTCCTGAGTAGCTGGAACTACTATAGTTGTTTGCCACCACACCCTGATTTTTCTATTTTTAGTAGAGATGAAGTCTTGTTCTTGCCAGACTGATCCCCAGCTCCTGATCTGAAATGACCCTCCTGCCGTGACCTACCACAGTGCTAGGATTACAGGCATGAGCCACTGCGTCTAGCCCATTCACCATTCATTTTCTATTATAGTATAACAAACTACCACAAATTTACCACAAATTTAAAATAATATAAGCTTATGATCTCACAGTGAGTCAGGAGTCATGGCTTTAGTTGGGTTCTCTGCCCCTGCTCTCAAAGGAATGAAGTTAAGGTGTCAGTTGGCTCTAGCCTCATCTGGAGGATCCAGTAAGGAAAGATCTTCTAAGATCTCTTAGTTTTTGATAGTCATTAGCTACAGGAAAATGAATTCTGAGGTCCCTGTCTTCTTGCTAGCAATTGACTCAACTCAACTCATTCTCAACTCAGAGGATACTCGTGTCCTTGATATGTGTAGTTCCCTAACATGGCTATTTGCTTCCTCAAGGCCAGCAGGAAAATCTCTCTGGGTTAGAATCTCTCTCTTCAGTTGGTTAAATATGGAGTCTCATATAATGGAAAGTAATCAAGGAAATGACTCTCCTGTTACCTTGTTACCTTTGCCATATTTTACCGCCTAGAAGGAAGTCACATTTTACTTACATTTAAGGGATGGGAATAACACAGAGGGATGGATATCCAGAGGCCAGAATTTCTAGAGTTATTGTAGAATTCTGTATACCATACGCACCTTTAGATCCATGAGGGCAGGGGGCACTTCTTTAGTTTTTGCTCAGCTCTGTGTATTTGGTGCTCAGGACATAGTAAGGGCTTTTAATGAATGAAGTCAGTGAATGTGTATTTGCTATTTACGGGTTAAGCTCCTAAGCTGGTAATTTCACGTTGAGAAGTAGTAGAGTTTCTTTGGCATTATTTATGTTCTTTTTTTCTAGGTAAAATTATAAATACTTTTACCTGAGATCTTAAAACCTAAAATTGTTTATTTTCACAATTGTCAATCTAAGCTATTATGATATATATCAGAAAAATAATTTTAGGTCTATGTTGCACCAAACTGACAGGTTTCTTATAACATTTAGAAATGTTGCTAGGTTTGGAGTTTTGGAAGTGGTGTGTGGTAAGGTTGTCTGAAGTTTCACAGCTATTGCTAATGTTATTTCAAAATACTTTGAAAATACTAATCATTTTATAATAGCTGAATATTGATATTTTAGTCTAACTTATGCTTAGAACTTTATGTATAATTTGGTGTGATTAATGCTTTTTTCCAGACTTTTCATAGGAAACTTATGTTGATTAAAATTTAGATTTTGAGGTTGGGTGGGATGGCTGATGCCTGTAATCCTAGCACTGTTGGAGGCTGTGGGGTGGAGGGGAATTGCTTGAGCTTGGGAGTTCGAGAGACCAGCCTGAGCAATAGTGAGACCCTGTCTCTACTAAAAATAGAAGAACTAGCCGGGCATAATGGTGGGTGCCTGTAGGTCCCAACTACTCTGGAGACTTAGGCAAGAAGATTGCTCAAGCCCAAGAGTTTGAGGTTGCTGTGAGCTATGATGTTCTACCTAGGGCAGTAGAATGAGACTCGATCTTAAAAAACAAACTTAGATTTTGAGTTGTCCATTGATAAAATGCCATTTTATCTGTACAAAATTAATTTTCTTACACCAAAACCTATGTTTTTCTACTGGACCCTTGCTATTCAAATGGGGGTTAAGAAAATCCCAGTATGTGCCAAGGGGATACTGGGAACCACAAAGTAAGCATGGCACATTTTCCTTGAATATTAATTTTAGTTGTATATTTCATGGTAAATAATCCTTTTCAATTAAAACAAACACAGGTACAGTATATTATAGGATGGAATGCAAAATGTGAATTCTAAAAATAAATTTCTTTTTTTTTTGGTTGCGGTTTTTGGCCAGGGCCAGGTTTGAACCCACCACCTCTGGTATATGGGGCTGGTGCCCTACTTCTTGAGCCACAGGTGCTGCCCTAAAAACAAATTTCTTACTATGGCATGTTGCTGTAGGTGGCTCCCCTAGGTCCTCTCATACCTTGTGTATGGTAACTTTCCTCTGCCCTTCAGGTGTATCTGTGGAGAAGTTTGACAGTTCTCTGTACTGTACCAGACTTCTTTTAACTGGATCTTGGCAGATGGTAAGATTCTGAGGCATTTCAGGTGGAGGTTAGTGGTCCAGGCAAGAAAATCATGGGTCAGGGTTCTTTTGCCTAAGGGAGACTTTTTTTTTTTTTTTTTTTTTTTTGAGGCAGAGTCTCACTATGTTGCCCTCAGTAAAGTGCCATGGCCTCACAGCTCACAGCAACCTCACACTCTTGGGCTTAAGCGATTCTCTTGCCTCAGCCTCCCCTAGTAGCTAGGACTACAGGCGCCCGCCACAATGTCTGGCTATTTTTTTGTTGCAGTTGTTCAGTTGGCCTGGGCCGGGTTTGAACCCGCCCCCTTCTATGCGTGTGTCTGGTGCCATAACCACTGTGCTATGGGCGCCAAGCTGGGAGACTTTTTTTTTTTTAAGATGGGCTCTCTATTGCCCTCAGTGGAGTGCAGTAATGTGATCATAGCTCACTGCAGCCTCGAACTCCTGGACTCTAGTGAGGGAGTAGCTAGGACTACGTACATGTGGTAGCATGTCTGGCTTATTTTTTCTATTTTTAGTAGAGACCAGGTCTTGTTCTTCCTCAAGCTATTTATTCTAGAACTCCTGACCAACCTCAAGCAGTCGTCCCAATTTGGCCTCCCAGAGTGCTTGGATTACTGGTATGAGCCACCCCACCTGACCCAAGGGAGATTTCTGATAGAAGAGACCTTACCTCCTGGTAGGTTGGTGGGAAGCCTCGATCAGTCATGGGGGCATCCGCAAGACAGCTGATAGGGATGGCCGAGCTTCTCTCTGTACATGTTCTGTTATTCCAAGCTTCTTCCTGTTATATAGAAGTGTTCAAGGAAGGCCAGAGCAGAAGCTGCAAGGCCTCTTGAAGCCAGTGTTCAGAAGTTCTGCAGTATTACGTGCACCATATTCTTTCTGTTGTTCAAAGCAAATCACAGTGTGAACTCAGATTCAAGGAATGGGGAAATAAAGTCCTCAGATTCAAGGAATGGGGAAATAAAGTCCACCTCTTGGTGGGAGGAGCTTCAAAAACTGTGGTCTTTTAAAAATCCACCTTGTCTCTTTGGACAAGTTACTTAACTCCTTAAGCCTTAATTTTTTTTTTTTAAATCTATAAAATGGGGATAGTATTAATATCTATGTTCTGGGTTGATTGTAAGGGTTATTAGATGTGTTGTTTCATGAGAAGTGAATAGTACAGTTCATAACAAGAGCTCAGTAAATTTGTTTTTACTGTTCTTTGTATTTCTGCCTAATAAAAGCCTAGCTATCCTTAAATGCTGCCTTCATTCTTCCTGAGCCTTCTGTGACTTTCATATCTCTTGGAAAACATATTGCCTTAGTGTCTCATTTGGTGATGGCTGTATATTACCTTATGTTACTATTCTGCATGTGTGTGATGTAACTAGTGCTGAAGTTTGTAAGTAAGCTTCCAGAAGGGGCAAGCCAATATTTTTGTAAGTTTTTGTAGGATTCCTCGTGCCTTGCACTCAGATGATGGTTAGTGAATGAATCTGATTCAAAAGAATATACAATCACTTCTCTTCTGTTGTTTTAATTTAATGTAGTAAGTACTTTTAGTGGAGGTATGGAAGCAAAATTGTAAAAGGAAAAAATAAACGCTCTAGATAATGAGTATATGGTCTCAATATTTACTACTTAATGAAATCAAGCATATTCACATGGAAAAGATTTTCATTCCCCGAGGGAGGGGGATGTCCCAATTTTTGCCAGTCTGAAAAATGAAGATTTAATTTAGAGTTAAATTGGAAATAAGAGAAAGAGATTTAAAAGCAATAAAAGCAATAAAGTGTGTTTTATTTTAATGGTCACTTAAATTATTTTCAAATTCCAGGAGATATGAATTCTGAACTTTAACTAAATCAAAGAATGTTGAAATTTTAGGAAAAAAACAGGGTCTATTGGTTTTTATAAATGGAAAACTTTGTGTATAATAAAAAGGCTTTTGTTTCTCTTGCTTGTAATAATTTCTTGTGGACAATAAATGTGAGTGCTCCTCTAACACACGTAAGGACTCTTGTTTAGGAATCAGTTTTAACTTGCGTAATGCTAATAGCATGAAGTTGGGGTACAGTGCGGAAACGTTAATAAGAAATCTTACATCTGCTGTTACATGTTGTTAACTCCCTCAGCAGACGTTAAATCATTTCAAGTACAATAATAGTGCGGGAGGTAAATTAACACGCCATTAACAATCTTATAAATACACAATTAACATGCCAACATTTATATGGCACATTGATGGGGCAGCAGTAATTTTTGATTGGGAGTTTGCAGACCTTTGAGAAGCCTCAGGCTGTTGCGTATTCAGACAAGTTTTCACGGATTGCAGGTGAAGGGGAGGAAGTCTGGCTGGCAGAGGAAAGCAAGTGTATAGTGTTTTGCACTAGTCAAAGAAGAGGAATTTCCTTTTAACCGCTAGCTGGACTTCAGCATTTTAAGTCATATTGTTGCCTATCTTAGGTTCTTAGGGAGTGAAGAAATACAGGATGTTCCAGTTTGATGTGGTAGGTTATTTAAAGAAATAGAATATTTCACATATGGTCTCACAGCTAAAGGTGCATAAATGGCTAAGGATTTTTAAAAATATTCTTAGACCTACCTGGGTATTTAAAATACGAAAAATATTCTTAGACCTATCTGGGTACATTTAAAATGCTTTTCCTCTGTGGTTTCAGGTCAACAAGCAGATGACCTCTGAAGTTCACTTCATGTGTGAAATTTTGTGACTTTTTATTTTGTGAACAACTATTACATGCGATGCTTATTTCTTTCCGCTATATAAATCACTACTGCACTAGTGGAGGGGAGCTAAGGGGCTAATAGTACACTGTATACCATATTTGCTGTCTTTTATCTTTCACAAAGAGAGACTCATGGGAGAAATTTCTCTCAGGTTTCAGAAACAGAAAAGCACAATAAGATTTTTAAAAATCATGTTTATGATGACTGTTGTAACTCTTTGTTCCTCTTTGTTTTGAGAAGCTCTGTGCAGGTTAAGATCCAGAGCTCTTGGATTTGATTTTTAGTTCTACTGTATATTAGCTGTCTGTCTTTAGGCAAGTTTCTTAACCTTTCTGTGCCTCAGTTTTTTCATAAGCCATTTGTAAATAAAGTTTAGAAATGTGCGTGTGTGAAATTATTATTTGAAATTGTATTAAGACTTGATACCCATCGACATCTGCCAAAGTTTTCCCCATGTTTAGGGCATGTTTCCAGTCACCATGTGCAAGTTACATGGTCATTTTTTTTTTTAATTTCAGGTTAATGTGAGGGTACAATCAAGTCACAATATTTGAATAGGTGGAGACCCTCTTGTAGTTATGTTACACGATCATTAATGAACACCAATAGCTGTGTAAAGTGGCAATAGTATACAAACTGCACCCGATAGAACCCTTAGCACTTAGTAAGAACTTAGTAAATATTTGTTAAACAGAGTATAAAAGGAGACCCACCCAGTACATTAGAAATGGCTATGTCAGTTTGGGGCATTTATTACTATCTTATACTCCGTGTGGATGTCCCTTTTGCTTCCATTTTTAGTCAAACAAACATGCTTTAAAGTACCTGCTTTTGCCGGGCATGGTTATTCACACCTGTAATCCTAGTATGGTGGGAAGCCAAGGCTGGTGGGTTGCTTAAGCTCAGTAGTTTAAGACCAGCCTGAGCAAGAGAGAGACCCCATCTCTAAAAATAGCTGGGCGTTATGGCAGGCACCTGCTACTCAGGAGGCTGAGGCAAGAGAATCACTTGAGCCAAAACAAAAAAAGGTACCTGCTATTAAAAAGTGGGAGAAAGAAACCTTGAAAAGTAAGACATCTTAGGGGAGCTGTTTTTTAAATTGTGGTAAAATATATATGGTATAAGTGGAACATAAAATTTACCATTTTAATGGGTATAGTTCAGTGGCATTAAGTACAATCTTGTTATCTTCAGTACTTTTTCCCCATTACCATCTCCCTCTGGCCTCTGGCAAACATCATTCTGCTTTCTATTTCTGTGAATTTGACTACATACTTCATGTAAATGGAATCATAAAGTATTTATCCCTTTGGAATTGACTTATGTCCTCCAGGTTTATCTTACGTTGAAGCATGTGTCAGAATTAACTGCATTTTTAAGGCTGAATACTACATCGTTCGTATGTACCACATTCTGTTTATCCATCCTTTACCATGTAGTTTTAATAGTTGCATAGCATTTTGTCTTATGTACATGTCAGCATGGCATATGTGCTAGAGATGGATGTATGGGTTACTTTAGTTTTATAAACAGTTCTGAAATAAAGATTATTGGACAATTATCTTCTTTGAGCAAATCCTGCAAGTGAGATTTCCCAGAGGTATTTATGTCTTACATTTTGATAAATATTACCCAGTTACCTCCTGTGAAGTCCCAATTTTCATTCCTTCCTATGGTGCATTGGCATGTCCATTTCTCTGAACCCCTGTGAGGATTAGTTTTTAAAATGATGTTTGATCTTTGCACACCTGATCAGAGAAAATTTGTTCTTGCTGTGCTCAGAATGTCTTTGTCTTAGAAGTCAAATATACCTTCAAATATAATAATTTGCTGCTCTTAAAGAGATTTAAAATTTTCTCTTTTGGGTCTGTTGTTAAAAAAAGTTGCTAATGTCCCAAGGTGACAATTTTGAAGGGCATATTGAGATGCTCTTATATCTGTATTAAGAAAAAAGGGCAAGCCTTTCTTTATAGTCACACATACACCTGACACACTCAGATGTGACTTATCTCTACAACAAAATTGGATAGTCTTTAGAAGTTAGACAGCAACACTTATTGAACTCTTGCTGTGTTGTAACCTCCTTTGTTGCCAGACGGGAAGTGGTGTTTTGACCTCATCCTTGTGGTCCTTACAGTTAAGTCTTGAAGTACACATAATAGGAGGTAAAAAGTGACATATATCATAGTGTGTGTCTTAAGGCAGTCCTGTGGAAGTTCCCTGTCAGAACTGACTTTAAGTATTTGTTGAGTGAATCACATAAATTCCCCTGTACATGAAGTCATAATATGCTAATAGAGAAGATAGCTACTGGTATTGGCGTGTTTTCTGGCCTCTGTTCTGTAAGGATAAAGTTGGGGAGTTGTGTGCCTTCAGAGCTATTTGCCCATTCCTCTTATCAAGGAGGTGAGGGAGCAGATCCATTTTCTTGAAAACCCTTTATTGAGGGTACTTCAGTATACTCCTGTTGCCTTTGCCTTTTGCCATTTGACTTTTTGGTGCTAAAACACCCCTTAAATGTGTGGTTTCTCATTGAAGCCCTTGTTTTTCTTCAGGGGTGAACTATTCAGTATGAAGTTGAAACCACCTGCCCCTCTGCTGGTGACTAGTTGCCTTCTTTTCATGCATGTAAGAAAGCGTATTGTGATTGCTAGATGAGGACGTTTGCAACTCTGGTGATTGGAATGCTATGATTGACGAAAAAATACTCTCATAAAAAAAAAAAATCCCATTTATAAGTAATTCTATGGTATATGCATCTTTTAATGGTTACAGAAAAAGTTCTTATAAGTGAAATTTAAATGCTCCCTGCTAATTTTGTAATTTTTTTCAGATTAATAAAATGGTTAATGACATTTGAGATACCAGATGTTTCTGAAATTTGACACGTAAATGAATCTCATGGTATTAGGAGGTCAGTAGGTCGGTATTAGGGCATAAATTTTTTGATTAGGATATACCTTACCTTTACATATCCCATTAGCCTCATAGTAAAATAAGCATTCAATGAATATATTTAAAGGAAAAATATTCTGATTAGAGATGCTCCTCAGTTAAACTTCCATTTAATCTGTGTCTTTAAGACCCACTAGATGATATAGAATGATGCGTTACCAGACAAATTATTTTAAAACGTCAGTTAGCTGTAATGATTTATTAACTAGATTTTTCTCCTATGTTCCATTTCTAGAAGAAACAAATGGCAAAATCTGGTGTTATAAGGTCCTTTTAAAAATAAATATCTTTTAGGACTTTTCCTACGAACATATTCAATCCAGCTGTCACATTCCTTGTGCTTTGAAGTGATTTTGGAGGAATAGGAGACAATCCTGTGATTTATTTATTTTCCAGTATAGTAGAACCTCCATAGTTGACCATCTCCCTATATTGACTATCTCCTTCAGTTGACCTAGGTAATTTTCATAGACTGGACGTGCGCCACATGTACATAGCAATATAATAGGCCTAGTTCCTTATGTTGACCACCTCCATCACCTCTGTATGTTGACCAGTTTGTTACAGCCCCTTGGGTGGTCAACTTATAGAGGTTCCATGAGTTTGAGACCACCCTGAGCAAAAGCAAGACCCTGTCTCTACTAAAAATAGAAAAATTGAGGCAAGAGGATCTCTTGAGCCCAAGAATTAGAGGTTGCCATGAGTTAGAATGCCACGGCACTGTACCCAGGGCAACAGCTTGAGACCGTTTAAAAAAAAAAAAAAAAATCACAGTTTTAACAGGATTGAGGAAGCAGTTCTTATAATTAGGTTTCTAAAATAAGAAGTGAATCCTGTACTTGGAGATTTTGATTAATAAGTTTTATAAAAGGACAATATTGTTTTAAAAGAAAGGAAAATGTTTATTGAGTGAAATTTATTGAGTTACTTTGGTGATGCGTTTTTGTAAAATCCCTAGTAACTCGGAAAGTATTGTCTGTGCCCTTTTAAACACTTCACAAATATGTGACAGGAGGGGAAATGTAAACTGATGAAATACAGTTTCATACTTTAGCACATCATTTGAGGAAAATACAGTTTGTTCCCTCATGACCTTATAAAGCAATGAGAAAACTGCATGGGAGTGAAGGGAGAATGAGAGGAAAATTTATTGTTTTAACAGTAGTCATGTGCTTTGACTGGCCTGACCAAGAAGTTACTATTATTTGTTTAGCAAGAGAGAAAGCCTTTTTCTCTGATTCCATGGAGATCTCATTGACTAGAGCTGCAGCCCCTAGTGCTTATGAGGATTTCCTTTCAGCTTAGACTTAATCCTTTTAAGCTCCTAGATGTGTAAGGATAAATGTTTATTTTCAAGGTAGCATTTTACTGCATTGAATTTGTTTGAAAAATGATTCAGTCATTTTCTGCCTTATTCTTAAATATTGCTGTGTACATCATGTTTCTAGGTAGGTGAGCTCGTGAAACAATATGAAGAGGAGAAAATAGCCTTTTAAGGAAATTGGCCCACAGAAAGGATGGCCTTCTTGGACAATCCAACTATCATTCTAGCTCATATTCGACAGTCACATGTGACCAGTGATGACACAGGAATGTGTGAGATGGTTCTCATTGATCATGATGTTGACCTAGAGAAGATTCATCCTCCTTCAATGCCTGCAGACAGTGGGTCAGAAATTCAGGGAAGCAATGGTGAGACTCAGGGCTATGTCTATGCCCAGTCAGTCGATATTACCTCAAGTTGGGACTTTGGTATTAGAAGACGCTCAAACACAGGTAAACATTGTCTTCTAGTCATGTATTCTGAGCTTTAAATCAGTAAACAGTCTTAAGGAATAATGCAGAATGTTAGAACAGGCTTAATGAGAAAAGCTGCTGTGTATTAATAGAAACGTGCATGTTGAGAGCAGCATCTCCATCTCTGGAACTTTGAATGGAGAGGATCTCTAGAATGTTATTGGAAGGAAGGAGACAGAAGAGGGAGAGATGAGAAAGTTGGCTAGGAGAGGTATGTAGGAGGTTATCCTTCTAAAAAGTCTTCATGTGGAAAAGGGAAATAGACCTGTTTGAGTGTCTTCTTTGAACAACATTAGTCCCAGTAGGTCGACCACCTAGAGACCTAATTCAGGTTGACAGGACAAAGAATTTTGAACTGTCCAAGACAGTTTTTGCCCCTGAGGAATTGTAGGGGTTTGGGGAAGTGGGAATATTTGTTAGAGCTGGTTTTAATAGGAATTTGGATGAGTGTGATATGAGAAAAGGTGCTCCTGTTTTTGATATTTTTAAAATTTGATCAATATCCTTTGATATTTGTGGCTTGAAAATGCTCAACTTTGATGTATATATTTCATCATTAGCTTTTAAAAGCTTACCACTGCTCATTTTCCAGTTTATATTTTTTGGTGGCCTTTCAAGGAGTATGTACTGAAGCAAGGCCTTTATATACTTGTATAAATTATTTAGAGTACATATTATAGTAGTAATATGACAGTTTATTCTAGGAGATAATTTTTTAAAAGATAATCAGAAAATACAACCTCCAAATTAGCAAGAGTTACCTGCTAACACCCAGGAAGGGTAATGGCGGGAAATGTAGTAGAACATTGGAAATATTTACATATTTCTTTTCATGATCCAAATGTAAAATGTACATGAAGGAGCGTTGCAGGGAAAGCTGGATATAAACTGTAAATTGCAGTGAAACGCATATTAAGGTTTTGGTTCAGAATTCAGCATCTGTGACATCAAAAAGAACAATCTGTCCTCATGATGAAAATAATTAATAGCATTTCCCGGTATCTAAAGGAATTTTTATCAAAATAGGATTTGAATGAAGGTTTGAATATAATTTAGAACCATTGATTCTCAGTTCTCTAGTTGAAACTGACTTCCTTGCCAGTTATTGAGATGGTATCTTATATGACAGGTTGAATTGATTTCAGTGGGAGAATGCTGCTAAATTGAGAGCTTTATGATTTTATTACTTTGGCTATACCCTTCACATTTATTAATTGCAATTGAATGTATTTTTCTTCAGTGAAATTTGCTTAGATATAGTGACATTGTCAGAATGCTTTTCCCAGCATAGTTGAAATTTCTGGCAAGATTATTTTCAGTGTTTTCCTACCACAGTGACCACAATGTTAAGGCAAGAGTGTATAACTTCCTACTTTGAAAGGGACTGAAAAAGAAATTTATTTTATTAGCAATATGCCAGGATAGGAAGTTGCAGATTAGCAAGAGAAAATGAATTTTAAGAGATGACATTAGTTGTCACTTTTTCATCGTGAACTTTGTATGCAGCAGTTGTTAATGGATACTGAATGTTACTTTTTAAAGGATCAGTTCATTGACTTTTGAAGGTTGATCAGCCAATGGGCGATATAATCACAAATACATAATTTTAGGTGATTCACATTGTTGAAATTTCTTTAGATAGCACTTAGATGCTAATAATTAATTGAGATTGTGGGTTGTCCTAGTGACCAAAGGAATTTGCTTTATAATCTTTTCAGCATATCTTAAAATTTTGTCAAAGAAAAATTGTTCTTTTTAGGATTTGACTAATGTTACAAAGATACAAATCATTTATTTTACTACCTATAAACTGTTTCAGCCCACTGAAGAAAAACTATGCTAATTTATATAGCTTTGACATTTTATAATTTTCATGATTTTTTAGATAAAGGATTTTATATTTAAAACTTTAATAGTCTAGTCTGAGTTCATTTATCTTTAATTTTTGAAACGGGTAGAGTAATTCATAACAGTAATTTTATTCCTGTAATGTAATATTCACTTCAGTTCATTTGTGCATTAAAATTCCTTTAAGACCGTTATTAATGATTTATATAATGAAATGTCATATTAATCACAGAAGTTTTCACATTTTATTATTCTCTTCCATGTTAATACTATCTTTATGATCTCTATTAATGTTTTATATCCTCTAATTTCAATTATAAATCAAGAATATTTTCATGTTTTTGTTGGTATTTGCTTTTCAGGGGTGCCACCTTTAAAATTTTACGACTTTTCCCTACATATGCAATATAAAACATCTTTATTCATATAAAGGTAGTTAATTATGTCTTTGTTTATAGTAAACTTTCATTGACAAACTTATAGTTATAATATTTCTTTTCAAGCTCAAAGATTAGAGCGACTCCGAAAAGAGAGACAAAACCAGATCAAATGCAAAAATATTCAGTGGAAAGAAAGAAATTCTAAGCAATCAGGTAAATGGAAATAATTTAAATTCTTAATTTGAGATTTATATTTTTAGCTTATATTATTATGTAAGCAATTTATTTTTATTTCATTCTTTTAAATCCTCTGGGTAGGTACCTCTCGTGTTCTGAGTTTGGAGCTCTTTCACGTGTGTGCCTTGCCCCTCTGTAGCTGTGTATTCTTTATCTTGTCTTTTTGGCCACCCTTAAGGCTGGGTCGCAGGGATTGAAGTGTGCAGGAAACAATATTTTAACAGCCGTCAACACATTAGTACTTGTTTTTGAGGTCTGGGAGTACTCTGTGATTTTTCTGAATGGGTTTCTGGGTTATAGTTTCCTCTTGGCAGTTCCAACCTGTACTCCTTTGCCTCATTAGTGGCCCTAATAATCTTTTTTTGCAATATGCAAATTTTTTTCTTTCGCTTAGAAACAAACCATTATGTTGCTGGTATTATTAGCATTTGATGTGTGTGTTCAATGGCATATACATAAAGGTTGGCCATATTATATATTTTCAAAGCTACAATCTCTACACGAAGAGACTTTTAAAAAATTTCAAAAGTGTAAGGGCTGTATTATGTTTTCTAAACTTTCTTTTTTTAGATCTTTAAATGTCTGCAGTTATCATCCTCCCAGCACCACACTGGCATGTAATAGATGCCTAATAAGTATTTGTTGGCTGGTTCCATTACTACACAATAATTATAAGACTAGTCATATTAATGATTATTAACAGCAACACCTACTTAGTGTATGTACTAGGCACTTTACATGTATTACCTCTAATGTGACAATCTTATCAGGTGTAGGTATTGTAGTTGTCATATATGGATGAGACAAAAGCTCAGAAAGATTTGATTAAAGATTTGCTAAAGTTACACAACTAGGAGATAGTAGTGGGATAGGGTCATGTTTTATATCCAGTCTGTCTGTGTATTAAGGCCGGTCTCTTTTGCTAACCCACACTGTATAAAGTGCTTACAGCTTTTTCATGCTATGATTATAGACTCAAGTATCCCCAGTAAATAGAATTTTCTGATTCTGAGTGATGACTGTTTAGCACCAGAAATCCCATTCACTTCTTGTTCTTCCTTATATCTCACTCTGTGACTTGCTATAGTTCTTAAATGTCTTAGTTTTGCTTTTGATACTTTTAAAATCTCATTAGGCTGGCCTTTTCTGTTGATCCAGTTAATACTTCTCTCTGTTATGTTTAACACAAACTGAAAATACTTTATATCATTTATCTTGTTCACTTTCTTCAGATTTTTATGTGTCTTGATGCCGTTCTTACTAATCTTCTTTTCATGAATGCAGAGCCAGTTCATCTGTTTTTCTCTCTCGCCAGCTACCCTGTGTTTGCCTTCTTCTGTATCTTAAGAAATTATCAATAAAAAATAGAGTGAAGAGGGCACCTCAAATATAAGTGGATTAATTCCTCTGCAATGTGAGAAATAAGTCATTGGACTTAAATTTTGATACATGTAAAAAGGAGAATTTTTGTTTGCTCCTCCCCTTCTCATTCCTTAGAGTCTAATTCACTTTAACTTCTGTTTAGTGTTTCCCAGAATATTCTGCAGAAATGGTTAGTTCTTTTGCTTTCATTTGTAACCACACTGTCTGTTATATATTCTGTCTTTGGGTTTCCTTCTCTCCTCTCTCACAGATTTATTATTTGACCCTGTGATCTTACTTCTGAAGAAGCTCCTTTATGTGCCAGTTCATGTTTGAAATGTGACCCTTGATTCTGGCCATTCCAGTAGCTTGCCTGGTGGTCATGCCTGATGCTTAGAGTGAACCTCATCAATGCACAAATTAATGTCTTTGAATTCTCCCTTGGGTTGGGGTCCATCATCAAACCACAAGTGGCACACTGGGTGTCCTGAAGCATGCTAGGAAAGTGAAGTAAGCAGTTCACTAAACATTTCCCTAGAAAACTGAACAGCCATTTTTTTTTTTCACATATCTCTTTTTTGCAAGAAATGCAATGTCTAAATCCTTTTGATCTTTATTGGGATATTTGGATAGGTAAATTATTTATTCATGCCCCCATTCTTTTTCTGCTATTAATGTTTTGTTAAAATTCTTTCATTTGTTTTTCTTGTTTCTGTTTTATTTCAGTAGAAGAATCTTCATTCTGAATAGAGTGACATACCCAGAAATGTTTTTCTTCCACAATTAATTCTGTTTTAATTCAGTGCATATTTTAAACAAAATTAGATGCAACCTTTTCAAAGAGGAAATGGAAGAGCTGGTAGAGGCAGTCTGATCCAGTCATGGTCCATACCATAAGTTCTTTATAAACTTAATGATCCAAAGCTGTGAGATCACATGACACATGAAAGTATACATACCTTAAAGTAAGATCCTTTTAGTACTCCTGAAACTAAAACTGCATGCATAAATGTGAAGACGGTGTTGCCAAAAGTCTGCTTTATCAGAAATAATGTCCTATCAAAGTCCAAGTATTTTTTTTTTTTTTTTTAAGAGACAGTCTCACTTTGTCACCCTCAGTAGAGTGCTGTGGTGTCACAGCTCACAGCAGCCTCCAGCTCTTGGGCTTAGGTGATTCTCTTGTTTCAGCCTTCCAAGTAGCTGGAACTACAGGCCCTCGCCACAATGTCCAGCTATTTTTTTGTTGCAGTTTGGCCAGGGTTGGGTTTGAACCTGCCACCTCGGTATATGGGGCCAGTGCCCTATTCACTGAGCCACAGGCACCACCCAGGGTCCAAGTATGTTTAATTTTATTGTTTTAAAATGGTATTGGAATTCTTTGCATGATTAATTACTACTCTTAGTCATTTAACAAGTATTTCTTACATAATTGCTGTATGCCTCATAATTCTTCAGGAGATGCTTGGAGAGGAATGTCTGAGTTCTGTCCTCAGTAAGTTTGAATTATAATTGGAAGACAAAGCTTTTATGTATGAATTTAAATAATAACTCAAAAGAATGATATAGTTTATATAAACTATTGATAAGTATTCCTGATGTTATTTATGTAACCTTTATTATTGGTTTCTTTTCTTTTCTTTGTTTTTTGAGACAGAGTTTGTGCCAGCCTATTTATTTATTTATTTTTTATTTTTGAGACAGAGTCTCACTTTCTCAACCTTGATAGAAAGTTGTGGCATCATAGCTCACAGCAACCTCAAAGTCTTGGACTACTGCCTCAGCCTCCCAGTAGCTGGGACTACAGGTGCCCACCACAATGCCTGACAGTTTTTTTGTTAATTGTTGTCATTGTTGTTTAGCAGGCCTTGGCCAGATTTGAACCCACCAGACCCAGTGCACATGGCTGGTGCCCTAACCACTGGGCTCCAAGCCTATTTTTGGTTTCTTAAAATAATGATTTCCAAATGCAGTGACTGTATAGAAATCATAAATGCATCCACAAGTGCATTTTTTGTTGGTTTTTTTTTTTTTTTAGACAGAGTCTCGCTTTTGTCACCCTTGATAGAGTGCCATGACATTATAGCTCAAACTCTTGGGCTCAAGTGATTCTCTTGTCACAGCCTCCCGAATAGCTGGGACTACAGGTGCCTTCCACAATGCTTGGCTGTTTTTAGAGACGGGGTCTTGGTCTTACTCTTGCTCAAGCTGGTCTCAAATCCTTGAGCTCAAGCAGTCCACTCATCTCAGCCTCACAGAGTACTAAGGTTACAGGAGTGAGCCTGTGTACCTGGCCTCCACAAGTGCATATTAAGTGACATTTCCTATAAATTTTTAGGCCCCACTTGTAGAATTTCTCATTTAATACATAAGGGGGTGGGTCCACAAATCTATATTTTTCAAAAACTTGCTGGGCAAGTCTCATGAATAACCCAGCTCTGCAGTATATAAAGCCAAGCCACTAAGTTCATTTCCTATTTATGCAAGTCTAGCCAATTAGCTGTTAGTATGTCTGTTACAGGTGAGAAAACTGGAGCTCAGAGGCTCAATAACTTTCCTGAGTTACTTACTCACAAGTAATAAATGGCAAAGGCAGAATTTTTCTCCTGGCCAGTCCAACCTCAAAGACTTTTTAGTCTTTCCACTGTTTTCCATGGCCTCCCATATTATAGGCAGAAAGCTGGGTATTAAGGAGTCTTTGTGTTCCTTTGTTCTTTCCTTCTCTGTCAGCTATGGCCAGAGTTTGGGGAAGTTAACAAGCCCAATTAAAAAAAATTTGTAGAAAATCTAAAAAAATAAAAAAGGAAATAAGTACCAAGTTATCTCACATCCAGAGCTAACTGTTCCTGTTAACATTTTGATGTATTTATTCTTGGTTTCATTTATTTATGTGGGTATATATATTTAAACAATATTCACATCTATTATATATGATCTCTTTTGTGACTTTATGTATATAAGTCATCATAAAGTGTTGTAGTTGTCTCCATATACATCCTGGAGATGTATATGTGTTAGCATTATGAATAGCATCTTCTTCTTCATGACTTCCTTATTGGTCTTTTGTAAAGAAATGTATTGTTTTAATATATTTGTTTTGTAACCATCTGCTCACTAAACCCTTATTCTAATATGCATTGTCATGTTCCTGAGTAGTATGTGCTTTAACATGCCCCTGATGATAATTAAATTTCCAGGCTTTTTCCCCAGTTTTGTGTTTGATGTGAGGACCCACCATTTATATGAGGACTTTTCAGTTGCAAATTAAAAAAAGCAGTTTGAAGGAGAACTTCAATAAGTTCATTAGTGCTTTTTTTTTTTGAGACCGAGTCTCACTTTGTCACCCTCAGTAAAGTGCTGTACCGTCACAGCTCACAGCAACCTCAAACTTTTGGTCAAGCAATTCTCTTGCCTCAGCCTCCTAAGTAGCTGGGACTACCAACGCCCACCATAATACCTGGCTGTTTTTAGAGATGGGGTCTTGCTCTGGCTCAGGCTGGTCTCGAACCTTATGAACTCTGGCCATCCACCCACCTTGGGCTCCCAGAGTGCTAGGATTACAGGTGTGAGCCTCTGCGCCTGGTCTCGTGTGTGCTTTTTGAATGGCTTGGAGCCAGGAAGAAGGGCTCTCCTGACCTCCTGCATTTCATCTCTGATTCTTTGAGCCCAGCTGCTCTCCATTCTTTTCTGTTTCTTTTCCCACACCACAACTTTTTCTACTTCTCTGATCCAGAATTATTCATTCAATCAATAATTATAATTAAGAAATAAGTTATTCAGCAAATAGTGAACAAGATGATGTCCTTGTCTTTGTGGCACTTACATTGTCATGGGGAAAGAGAGTAAACACAGTATGTCAGTCTGGGGTAAGTGGCATAGAGAATAATGTAGCCAGGTAAGGGGGAGGAGGAATTTGCTATTTTATATGAAGTGATCAGGGAAGGTAATGACTGAGCAGAGATCTGCAGGACGTGAAGGAGTGAGTCCTGCAGATACTGGGGGATGAGTGCTTTGAGAAGAGGGAACAGTAAATGCGGACTGAGAAGTGTATATTCAAGTAGTAAGGGGAGCTACCTGTTGGTTAGAATAGAGTAAGCAAGGCAAGAGGGGAATCAGAGAAGTCAGTAGTGGGACTCCCAATCATGGTGGGTCTTTTTGTTTTTTTTTTTTTTTTTTTTTAAGAGATAAGAGTCTCACTTTATTGCCCTCGGTAGAGTGCTGTGGCATCACAGCTCACAGCAACCTCCAAATCCTGGGCTTAGGTGATTCTCTTGCCTCAGCCTGGGACTACAGGTGCCTGGCACAATGCCTGGCAATTTTTTTGTTGCAGTTTGGCTGGGGCTGGCCAAACTGCCACCGTCGGTATATGGAGCCGGCGTTCTACCCACTGAGCCGTTGGCGCCGCCCATAGTGGGTCTTGTAAGGAATTTCATTTTTACTCTCTGATGACTTGATTTGATCAGAGTAGTGATATTATAGGTGACTTAATTTTTTTCCAGTTGAAATTTCCTTTAAACCTTTTTGCTACAGAAAATTTTAAAATATATACAAAGGTAGAGAGAACAATTTCAATGAAACACCCACACTCATCACCCAGCTTCAACAGTGATCAATATATGGCTGGTTTTATTTCATTTGTACATTCTACTACCTGCCTGCCAGGGAAGTCCTGGCTATTTCTACCTAAAAACTTTGTGTTTTAAACATGTAACAAAACTTTAGTACTACTACTCTCCAAACAATTATTTAATATTAATATTCTTTATATTATTTTAATTATTATAAAGAAATCATGCTTTTTAATTATATGATTACACTAAAAGGCTTTTTTTAATAATTATATCTTTATAATATGTATTATACAATTTACATAAATAATGTAAAACTACTCTAAAGAAATAATTATCGGCTGGATGTAGTGGCTCACACTTGTAATCCCAATGCTGTGGGAGGCTGAGGTGGGATGATCGCTTGAGCCCAGGATTTCAAGACTAGCCTGGGCAACATAGACCCTGTCTCTACCAAAAAAAGCATTAGTTGGGCATGGGGTTGTGCATTTATAGTCCTGGCTATTGGGGAGGTTGATGCAGGAGGATTGCAGCCTGGGAGCCTGACGTTGCAGTGAGCACTATTGTACTCTAGTTTGGATGACAGAGCAAGATTCTGTCCCATAAAAAGGAAAGAAAAACAGAAAGAATTCTTTAGTTTTATCAAATTTCTAATCACTGTTCACATTTCCCTAATTTTTTTTTTTAGAGACTTTAGAGTTTCACAGCTCATAGCAACATCCAACTACTGGGCTTAGGTGATTCTCATGCCTCAGCCTTCTGAGTAGCTGAGACTACAGGTGCCTGCCACAATGCCCAGCTATTTTTTGTTGCAGTTCGGCCGGGGCTGGGTTTGAACCCACCACCCTCAGTATATGGGGCCGGTGCCCCTACCCACTGAGCCACAGGCGCCACCCTCACACATCTCCCTAGTTATCTCAGTTTTGTTTTGTTTTCTTTTGAGACAGTCTTACTTTGTTATCCTCAGTAGAGTGCCAATGGTATCATAGCTCACAGCAACCTCAGTCTCTTGGGCCCAAGCAATCCTCTTGCCTCAACCTCCCGAGCAGCTAAGACTGCAGGTGCCTACCACAATCCCTGGGCTAGTTTTAGAGACGGGCGTTTCCACTTTGCTCAGGCTGGCATTGGCCTCCCAGAGTGCTAGGATTATAGATGTGAGCCACCACGCCACTGTGCTCGGCCTCAGATTTTTCTTTTTCTTTTTCTTTTTTTCCCAATTGGTTAGTTCAGGTTTGGAACTAAGATCCTAATACTACTTTTCGGTTAATTTGTCTTTTTTTAACCTATAGATTCACCTTCACTTTTTTCCTTGTAATTTATTTATTTTTTTATTTTTTGAGAGTCTCACTAGGTCGCCCTCGGTAGAGTGCTGTAGCATCACAGCTCACAGCAACCTCAAACTCTTGGGCTCAAGAGATTTTCTTGCCTTAGCCTCCCATGTACCTGGGACTACAGGCACCCGCTACAGTGCCTGGCTATTTTGTTGTTGTTGTTGTTGTTGCTGCTGTAGTTGTCATTGTTGTTTAGCTGGCCTGGGCCAGGCTTGAACCTATCAACCTCGGTGTGTGTGGCTGGCACTGTAACCCCTGTGCTATGGGTGCTGAGCCTCCTTATAATTTATTTGTTGAAGAAACTGTATCATTTGTCCCATAGAATTTTCCTACATTGTAGATTTTGCTAATTATATCCCCATTGTCTCATTTAATATGCTTCTTGATCTACTGTTTTCTATGAACTCTTCTAGGAACTTGCTCAGAGTAAAGTTTGATTTTCGGTAAGATTTCTTTTTTCTTTTTCTTTTTTTTGTGTTGTTCTGTACTTCATATTGCATGGTATTAGGAAACTGGAATGCCTTCTTTTGGGGTTGGGGGAGGGAGAATGTCTTCTTTTTTTTGCGATGTTAAGATTGATGGTGAAATCAGCTGTTGGGTTTCATCCATTAAGTTATTCCCATTTGCTTTTCACTTAATGGTTTGAGTGACCTAGATACATTATTTCATCAGGAGTTGCAGCACAGTGATTTCTAATTTTATCAGTCTTTTTGTATTTATTAGCTAATTTTTGTATAAGGAAGACCTTTTCCTAATCTGTTATTTGGTTAGCCTCAGATATAGTCCCTCTAGGAAAGGCTGAATTTATTCTTTTCCTTAAATAGTTTTCAGAATTACGAGTTTATTACCAAGTATCCTATAGAAATGACCAGTAAGTGTTTTTTCCTTTGTATCATTATGAACTTGCGGACTTTTAAAGCATATTTGATATATTTCAGTTAATAATTTCAATTATTCTTTTTGATGCTAAAGTTATTCCTTTGTGTAGTGAGTGCTGTCAGGGGGCTATGAAGACCACGGCCCTGGTTCAGGCTTTCTCTGGGTGCTACTAGCAAGTGGCTGGCAAAAGAGGAAAGCAAGCAGTGGTAGCAGAGCCAGTGGGAAAAGAGAAAGTCAGGCAGCAGTATCAATTTGACAGAAAAGTTTAATTTTTTTAAGCAGTTAGAACACATTTAGGTTTATAAGCAGTTAGAACACACCCGAGAGGGAGGTGTAGGTCTCATCCCTGTGACTGAGGAAGGACCCCTTACAAACTTTTCCCCTTGTGTTTTTCCCCAATTCCTAGCTGTGCTCTTCCTACTTCTGTTTATGCACTTCTTAACTCTTGTTTATGCATTTTGGGAGGTGCTGACTATCTTCTGCAAAGTCTCGTTTTCCTCATCTATTCACTAATTCATTCACCTAGCGTCTTGGTTAAGCTAACGCCATAGTATTCTTAACAAATGTCTCCTTTGGAAAGTTTCCAAGATATTAATAGGGCATGGATTAATCATGGGATGCCTACTGTCTTTTTCTTTGAAAAGTTCTTATTGATCAATCCCTCTGTGGGGACCTTAACAGTTGAGCAGTGCCTGAATTTCAAAGCTTTCTAACCACAGTCTGGGCTAGTTCTGCTTTTGTAGTGGTCCAGAATAGTCTATCCTTCTCCCCTGTTCATGTCCAAGTTAAGGAATTATCTGTTTCTTCTGTCTCAGCAATTGTCTGCTTTTCTTTTCCTTCTTACCCTGTTTCCTACCTGCCCCTGATAAGTCCCTTCATGTTGGCTACTAGATTTTGTTCAACAACCCCAGTAATCTCTCATAGATTCCTTGCTTTCTTGTTTGACAAGGTGCTCTAGGCTCATCTTACATATTTCCTTCTCCAAATCTGGAATCAGCCATTTCTCTAAGGATTCTTGTCATTTTAGTGGTAAATGGCACTTAGAGACTACAACCTGACTGCTAAGGATGCTCACTGGGTTAGTTTTTTCCTGGTATTACTTTTTTTTTTTTTTATTTTGAGACAGAATCTTGCTCTGTAGCCCTGGTTAGTGTCCTATTGGCTCAGCCCAGCTCCCTCACTTACCTCCCTTCCCTTTCCTTCCTCTCTCTTCCCTTCCTTTCTTTTTCTTCTCTTCTCTTTTCTTTTCTTCTCTCCTCTCCTCTCCTCTCTGGAGCTCAGCCCAGCTCCCTCACTTACCTCCCCTTCCCTTCCTTCCTCTCTCTTCCCTTCCTTTTTTTTTTTTTTTTTTTTTTTTTTCTTTTTTCTTTTCTTCTCTCCTCTCCTCTCTTCTTTTACTTTCTTTTAAAAGGCCTTTCTGTCTCGCAGGCTAGAATGCAGTGCTGTCATCATAGCTCACTGCCACCTTAAACTTTGATCCTCCTGCTTCAGCCTCCTAAGTAGCTGGGACTACAGGCAAACACTACCACGTCTGGCTAATTTTTCTATTTTTGTGAAGACAGATGTCTCATTCTTGCTCAGGCTGATCTCAAATTCCTGGCCTCACAAGTAATTCTGCCATGGCCTCCTAGAGTGTTAGTGTTATAGGCATGAGCCACTGTGCCCCAGCCCTCTATTCTTCTTATAGTCATTTTATTTGTTTATTTATTTATTTTTCTTATGGTCATTTTAAAAAAGGTTTTGGTTTTTGCCCATTTAAAACTATATATAAACATTTATGTTCTCCCTTTTAAAATTAAAGATAACATGCTATACTTTGTATGATGCTTTATTCACTTAGTAACACATCCTGAGGATTATTTTGGAACAATATATAGAGATATGCTTCAATCCATTTTATATTTGCATAGTACTCAGTGACATGGATATGCCATGGTTTAGCCAGGCAATCCCCCGTAGAGGGATATTTGATTGTTTTCAGACTTTTGCTCTTGCAGATGGCACTATAGTGAATAGCTTTGTTCATATGTTTGTTTTATTTTGCCAGTATATCAGAATCCTAGAAGTGGTATTGTTAGGTTAAAGGGTTCAGTGTGTATGTGATTCTCCTTTATAGTATCAAATGTCCCTTCATAGGGGTTTTGCTGTTTTACATTCCCACCAGTAACATGTAGAGTGTCTATTTGGTCCTAGTATATCATTTTTAGGTTTTTGTCAAACTGATGGAATGGTGTCTCAATGCAGTTTTAATTTGAATATCTCTTGTTATGAATGTGGTTAAATATCTTTCCATTTGTTTAAGAATCACTTGCATTTCTTTTTCTGTGAACATTTCGTATTTTTGGTCCATTTTTCTATAATGTTGTTGGTCAGTATCTTTGCTACTTTTAGAATCTTTATATATAGGAATATTAACCTTTATTTTTTCCTAGTTTGTTATTTACCTGACTATTTTTTTTTTTGCATACAAAATTTTATTTTTATGTGGTCAACTTTATCAACTTTCCTTCTTATTCATGTTTTCAAATATTCATATTGGCTGCTGAATAGGGGATTAGGGGAGCCAAGGGCAGAAACCAGGAAGACCAGTTTGAAGGTGATCATAATAATCCAGCTTTGGTAGCTATAGAGGCAATTCTGAATATCTTTTGAAGTGTCTATTGGTAAGTAGGATGTAGGGTATGAGAGAGAAGAGTCAGGATGACTCCCAAGTTTTTGGCCTGACAGGGTTGAGTTGCCATTAACTGAGATGGAGAAGACTGTGGGAGGGGAGCTTTGTGGGAAGATCGAGAGTTTGGTTATAAACAGGTAACGTTTGGGATACCTAGTGGACATTCAAGCAGAGGTGTCATATAGAGAGTTGGATATGTGAGTCTATAATTCTAGGTAGTGTTTATGGTTAGAAATAATCATTTAGGAGTCATCAGTATGTAGAGGGTATTTATTTGGGTTTTCCTTTTCATTTATTTACTTTTGTTGAGGTATATAGTTTAGATTTAATTTTTTTCTTTTTTTTGAGACTTAGTCTCCCTCTGTCCCCCTGGGTAGTGTTACCTGGCATCACCCTAGCTCATAGCAACCTCAAACTCTTGGGCTCAAGCAATCCTCCTGCCTTGGCTTCTTCAGCAGCTGGAACTACAGGGGCCCGACACAATGCCTGGCTAGCTTTTTTATTTTTAGTAGAGACAGGTTTCGCTCTTGCTCAGGCTGGTCTTGAAGTGCTAAGCTCAAGCTATCCTCCTACCTTAGCCTCTCAGTATGCTAAGATTACAGGTGTGAGCCACTGTGCCTGGCCATTTTTTTTTTTTTTTTTGAGACAGAGTCTTACTCTGTTGCCCAGGCTAGAATACCGTAGAGTCAGCCTAGCTCATAGCAACCTCAAATTCCCCGGTTCAAGTGATCTACCTGCCTCAATCTCCTGAGTAGCTATAGTGACTATAGGTGTCCACCACAATGCCTGGCTCATTTTTCTATTTTTAGTAGATGCTGGGATCTTGCTTTTGCTCAGGCTGGTCTTAAACTGTTGAGCTCAAGGGGTCCTCCTGCCTCAGCTCCTAGCATGCTAGGATTATAGGCATGAGCTGCTGCACCCAGCCAAAAGTATGAATACTTTTAAATCACAAAAATAAAAAGAAAATTATAACGATATGTACTTTAGCTGCCACTTTGATTGATGTTCAGTTGGTTTACAGAATTAAATTAGAAGATAGGGAACTACCTTGTCTTAATTGACTAATGAGTAAGAGCAGAAGATTTTGATTTAATAAATAATTTGAATTCTTTCAATCATTATTTTATTCATTCATGCGACAAAATTTATTGAGGGGTTACTTTGATCATTAGTGCCTTTAAGCAATGACTAGGAGCCATGGTTGGGTGCAAATCCTAGCTATGCTACTTACTAGCCATATGGTCTAGAGCTAATCAAAATATTCTAGGCTTGGCTTAGAACCCATAGCTCAGTGGTTAGGGCGCCAGCCACATACACCAGTGCTGGCAGGTTTGAACCCAGCCCAGGCCTGCTAAACAACAGTGACAACTACAACAAAAAAATAGCCTGGCATTGTGGTGAGCTACTGTAGTCCCAACTACTTGGGAGGCTGAGGCCAGAGAATTGCTTAAGCTCAAGAGTTTGAGGTTGCT
The DNA here is from genome assembly GCA_963574355.1 of Loris lydekkerianus. Lineage (NCBI taxonomy): Eukaryota > Metazoa > Chordata > Mammalia > Primates > Lorisidae > Loris > Loris lydekkerianus. Next base: position 34,903 of record CAUYPK010077527.1, on the reverse strand, counting down.
GTGAGCTATGACACCACGGCACTGTACCAAGGGCAACATAGTGAGTCTCTGTCTCAAAAAAAAAAAAGAAAAAATTCTGCATTGACAAAATTGAGATAATGCTAGTATATATTTCATAGGCTTATTATAAGGATTAAATGAGCTGTTATGTTCAGTAACTTAGCTATCGTTATTATAAATACCTTTTCTCTTTTATCCTCTGTATCATCTTTGGCATCTAGATTTTGTGCTAGGTATCGTTGGGCAAGTATGACATGATTAAGATGTGCATCTTAACCTTGAAAGACTAGAATTCTAAACTCACTGATACTAGAACTATGAGGATTTTTGAGATCATCTAGTTTGACAAGCCCAGAGAAGTTTAATGAATTGTCTAGTATCCTGTAGCTAGCTGTAGTGGTCAGGCCTTGCCAAAATTCAGGTCTGCTAGTTGTACTTGCTCTTCTTAAAAAATGACTATTATTTTTGCTTTGTTCTTCCCCTCCTGAAGCCTTAGTCACTTCTAAATTTGCAATCCTGGCCTGTGTGTTTTTTAGTGCTCTGCTTTTTCAGTTCATAATCACCGAAGTAGTATATGTGGGGCTTTTTGTACATATCAGGCTTAAATATGTCCCTGGTCAACTTCCTCCTTAAGATTCCAAGGAAGAAGGCTGGGTGTGGTGGCTCATGCCTGTGATCCTAGCACCGGGTAAGCCAAGGTGGGTGAATTTCTTGAGCTCAGGAGTTCAAGACCAGCTTGAGTAAGAATGAGACCCCCCATCTTTACTAAAAATAGAAAAACTAGCTGGGTATAGTTATGCATACCAGTAGTCCCACCTACTTGGGAGCCTGAGGCAAGAGGATTGCTCTAGCCCAAGAGTTTGAGGTTGCTGTTAGCTATGATGCCATGGCACTCTACCCAAGGTGACTGAGTGAGACTGTATCTCAAAAAAAAAAAAAAAGAAATCCAAGGAAGACTTTTTAGGGAAGGTGGACAAGCTCTGTGTGTAATTACAAAGATATTTTTATCTTCCTCTTGTATCACAGCCCAGGAGTTAAAGTCACTGTTTGAAAAAAAATCTCTCAAAGAGAAGCCTCCAAGTTCTGGAAAGCAGTCAATATTATCCGTACGCCTTGAGCAGTGCCCTCTGCAGTTGAATAACCCCTTTAATGAGTATTCCAAATTTGATGGCAAGGTAAGTAAAAGTGAGACTTTGTTCCTTTTAATAGAATTGTAGTTGAGTGGAATTATTGGTTTTACTATTAGATTTAGAGTTTTAAAAAGGCATAATAGAATGTCAGTTGACAATTACAGAATGTCCTTCACATTTCTTAAGTCTGTACAAGTACAAAGGCGTGAATTTGGGCTCAGTGTTTTTCCACAGTGATATACAGAGGGTGCCAAAACATGTACACATATTTTAGTAATGTTATCTATGTATTACTTTTCAGGACAAGGCCAGGGTGTTGTCCCAAAAGTAATACATAGATAACATTATTACTTTTCGAAGCCAAATCCTGGTCGTTATACCTGGACATGCTGTGCACATCCATTTTACCTGCAATTTATATGCTTTTTCAGAATGATAGATTCTACTTCTAACTAGATTTCTTAAAATGTGTATATGTTTTTTTTGGTACCCCTGGTCTTTGGGAAGATTAGAATAAAACAATCCTGAGATCTCTTCTTTCTCTCTCTCTGTCTCTATTTATATTTATTAATACATAGATATATTAAGACTATTTTGTTTTAATCCTCCCACGTATATAATGTATAATATAATTTCGTATGTTTTTTATATATATGTATTATTTCCAAAGTATACTTCAGAGTTTGGGTTAGTTGGATTGTGATTCATCAAGGTCTAAGTGCATTGGGAAAGCCTTGAAAGTGGTTCTGGAAGGCAATGTGTATTGTTTTGTCTGATTTATTATTATTATTTTTTTGAGACAGAGTCTCACTATGTCACCCTGGGTAGAGTGCTGTGGCGTCACAGCTCATAGCAACCTCAAACTAATGGACTTAAGTGATTCTCTTGCCTCAGCCTCCCAAGTAGCTGGGACTATAGGCGCCTGCCACAACACCCGGCTTTTTTTCTTTTGTAGTGTTGTAGTTGTCTTTGTTGTTTAGGAGGCCTGGGCTGGGTTTGAACCTGCCAGCCCCTGTGTATGTGGCCGACACCCTAACCACTGAGCCATGGCGCTGAGCCTGTTTTGTCTGATTCTTTATTCTAACTGCAGAAATTGTTAGTTTGAGCTTCATTTCAGAATTCTAGGCTGTTGCTTTGCATCAGAGTATTTCACTCGAAGGCAGTAATTCTCCACCTTCCTAATGCCACGGCCCATTAATATAGTTTGCGACCCACAGGTTGAGAACTGCAGTTTTAGGGGGATCTTGTTTGACTCTTGTTATGGTGGATGACCTTTCTCTTTTGGAGACAGGGTCTTTCTCTGTCACTCAGGCTATAGAGCAGTAGCATGATCAATCATAGCTCACTGCAGCCTTGAATTCCTGGGATCAAGTGATTCTCCTGCCTCTACCTCCAAAGTAGCAGGGACTACAGGGGTGTGCCACTATACCTGGCTAATTTTTAAAATTTTTTGTAGAGGTGTGGACTTGAAATGTTGCTTAGGCTGGTTCTGAACTCTTGTCCTCAAGTAATTGTCTCACCTTGACCTCCCGACGTGCTGGGATTGTAGGTGTGAGCCACTGTCCCTGGCCAAGGATGATTTTATTATTTTTGCTTGTTTGTTCTAACGATTTACTGTTATAAATTGAAAGTATTATTTTCCTTTAGAAAAATGGCCACTGTTTCAGGTGAAGCCTGCAGCACCCTTTTCTCCCACCTCTTGCCATTCTTCTGTTTCTGCACTGACCTGAATAGGGCCTATTTCAGGAGACAGTAGCAGTTGATTTTTATATTTATTACCATTATGTTTGCAGCCTGGCCGTTGTGTGGGGGTGCTAGTGATAGCATTTTGCTTGGAGGGGACTTGTACAATTTGTCTTATTTCAACACTGCTGTATTTAATAAACGTATATAGCTCTTTGCTTATGTTTGCATTTAAAAAAAAAATTTGTGCTTGTTCAGTCAGTTGTCATCTTTGAACAAGGAGATGTTTTCAAAACACTTTTACCTCATACAGTTCAGGATGTTTCCATTGGTGTAAGAAGGCTGTGGCCTTTGGCACATGAGATTATAGATGTTTCTGGAGGAGAGCAAGAACTAGAAACAAAATGTATATGTAACATAAAGATCCTCATATGCTTAGGATATTTTCTCCAAAAAGATGTGAGAGCACTTTCAGTAAATTACAGATTGTGTTGATGCAGTGACTATCTTTACCCTGCATATGCTGCCTTCTTCTATTTCTACTTATGGAATGTGGTAAATGTCAGGCTTGGGAAAATGGCTGAGTTTGACGCTATAGGATTTAAAATTTTTTTTAAATATGTGAGAAGTTATTATTGGGATTACGTGACATAGCTGGAATTTGTCTCCATTACCTGATACCATTTCACTGTTTGAGGATGTAATTTCTAGAATAATTGTTGATAATGCTTTTATGCCAATAAAAATAGCACAGATTTTAAAAAATATTCTAAAATTTTCCATATGTCCTTAGAATTGATTATTAATTGCTTAGGATTGTCAGAAGATTGTGAACGCTAGTTGATATATATATATCTAACTTCTGAAGTGCCAAGGAGAAATTTTTTTTAAAATGTAAGCTATTTCCTCAGTCACAAAGGAATTATTTTGCTGGATGTGTGTTTACACGTCAGATTCTCAGTGTTTTTGTCATAGCAAGTTCATTTGTAATCCACAAAGGACGTGAGCACGGAGCAGTCACCATTATACATTGATTAAGGAAGATTTACATATTGATAAGTCTATCTTATGATGTGATACTATTTTATTATTATCCTACTATTATAATTGCTAAAATACAATTAAACCCTTGTTCTCATCTATTATTTAATATTGATGCATTTGGCAGATGTGTAATGAAAGTGGCTAATATTTGAAGGATATTATACTGTACATATTAAATTAGTCTTTCTTTATCTTTGTGAAATGCATCAATATGATATTCAATGACATCTCAATGATTAATAGAGAATTATACTTGAGTCAAGCCTCTTTGTAACCTAGAAATTAAAATGACTATTCAAATAACACCTCAAAATGATCAAATTAGCATTTTGTGATTGCATAATAATGGGATTGTAGTAGTTATAACAGCACTATGGCTGCCTCTAGAGTTAAGATCATGTCAACCCCTTGATAATAAAGCCTTTTCCGTGAGAGTCGACTTTAATAATTTCCAGATTGATTCTTCCCATAAATCATCTGACGTTCAGCACTAAATTTTTGTTGCTGTTGTAACTTAAAATTATTTTTTATTCAGCTCATATTTAAGAAATGAAACGAGTGTCCTGTTTTAATGATTTACTGTCTTGTCATTGGAACTGCGTATTTTTAATCTCAAATGTAAAGGGTTTTCCATGTATTTTGATAGGCCTATGTATTTTTTGTAAAGGTTTGTTAAAGCCTTTAAAATATGTACAGTTTTTTTCCTTACAAATATTCAAAATGCTTTTCTTGGGAATAACGTTTGCCTTATTTACATAATTAACTGAGTTGCTTAGGTCTCTTGGGCCAATGGTACATAATTAGGGAGAGAAGGGAACAGGGAAGAGTTTGGGGTCTAATTAAATATGCTAAAAAACTACTTAATTATGTATTTCCTCAAGAGACTCACTGCTGTGAAATCCTCAAGATTAAAACAGAGTTAGATTTGAGAAAAGGATTTTGTGTTTGATATGGCTTTACAATTACATTTGTAGTTCAGCAAGCACATCTAGTTTTTTTTTTTGTAGGGTGCCATGGCATAATAGCTCATAGCAACCTCAAACTCTTGGGTGCCACCGATTCTCTTGCCTCAGCCTCCCAAGTAGCTGGGACTACAGGTACCCACCACAATGCCTGGCTATTTTTAGAGATGAGGTCTCGCTCTGGCTCAGGCTGGTCTCAACCCTGTGAGCTCAGGCAATCTACCCGCCCTTGCCTCCCAGAGTGCTGGGATTACAGGTATGAGCCACCACACCTGGCCCACATGTAGTGTTTTTAATGGTTTTATGAACTGGATTGTTGGTTTTAATGATTCTAAGGATGAGCATCTCCTGGCTGTTGTGCTAAACTAAAGTGAATATTTTTAAGTAATTTTTGGTGCCTGTAGCTGTTTAATAATTTGTGGGAAACTTTTTGTTGTAATTGATTAATAATTTTTTTTGATTAATAATTTTTTCAAGGCATGAAATTGATAGGGAAAGGCTATACTTAGGTGTATATGCTCTGACAGTTTTGATCTGGTTTATTATTGTGTTTATATTATTTCTTTGACAGATCGGTGATGTTGCACGTATTTGTGACCTGTTTTAGAATCATAGATTATCAGTAACTGTTCACTGATCGTTTGAAGTTCAAGGTAGATTATTACATAGCAGTTTTGGGGACAGGTTTGGTCAGACCATGCAAAATCAGCCTCAGCTATCTGCCTGAGTTCTTCATCTCTGTTGAGAACAGGACCTCTGAAATAGCTTTATTAACAGAACAAAACCTCTTTTCTAGGTTTTGTGACAATCAGAAAACTTTTTGTATCAGTCTTTCTGATTTCACTCTGTGTGGAAACCGTTGATCTTGACAAGGAGTTGGTTTTAGGGAATGGGCTTTGCTTGATGGGCAGGAAACTTTCTGCGCTGATTGCAATGCTTCAAAATGCGAAGATTTTTTTATTTCCCCACCTCTTTCAAAATAGGTCATTTTGTTTGTTTGTCTTTTGTTTTTGAGGCCCACATGGAGTGCAGTATCATCATCATAGCTCACTGCAACCTCCAACTCCTGGGCTCAAGCAATCCTCCTGGATAGCTGGGACTGTAGGCATGTGCCATGATGCTGGCTAACTTTTCTATTTTTGGTAGAGACAGGGCCTTACTCTTGCTTAGGCTAGTCTTCAACTCCTAAGCTCTAGTGATCTTCCTTTCTTGGCCTCCCAGAGTACTAGGATTCCGGCATGAGTCACTGTACCTGGCCCCCAAAATAGGTCATGTTTTAAAAAGTAAATCTAACCTTTGTCTTTTTCATGCCTTATCACTTACTTGAGAAGCTTTTGCTAGTACATCTTTACTATTTAACTATTCCGTCGAACAATTTGCAGATATTATCATCATAATCGCTAGTCCATGAGAAGTTCAAGTACACATTTCCCATCAAAAGTTACTAATAACAAAAGGTATAGATTATCAGGTTATGTCATCTCAGATTTTTCAATTGTCTGAATCTCAGTTTCTTCACGCCTGGAAAGAGATGAGGATTCCTTCTTCACAAGGAGCCTATCAGATAGGATAATACTAGACTGAGAGTCAGTATAGCTAAGTGAGTAAAGCAACCTATTGTACATTACAACCTCAGTTTGAATCCTGATAATTCCACTTACTCCATTCCTGGTGGTCTTTATTTCTGAGTGAAGGAGCTGTATCATGTAAAACTCCTCTCCTTTGGGAGGAGAGATAGATATTAAGTTTGTTTGCTGTTCTTTTGTTAATCCCTCTTTAGTTAAAAGCCGGCCCAACTGAGAATTTAGAAGGGTGAAGGAAAAGATATTTTTCTCATCTACAAGTTCCACTCCTCATATGTGGAATGAAATGATGACAGTGTGTCTTCCTCATGAAGATTACATGAGGCCCATTTAGCAGGACATGCAGCACATAGAAAACTCTCAGCTAATGCTGCACTTCCGTTCCTTTCTCTTTGTAAAGGGGGGAGGCACAGTGATGTCTGTCTTAAGCACTTCATTTGGTTGTTGACAGCACCGAGCGAGAGCAAATGTGTTCTTAAAACCAAATTTTAGAATGGTGTGATTAAACAATATGTGCAGAAGACTGAATTAGATGAAGGTCGTCTGTGCGTTGAAGTTGGCCCTGCAATTCAGATAGGAAGATTAAGGCAATTACTTCCTTTTGGGAGGAGAGATGGTTATTTTTTTAACATATAGTGAAAAGGTAGTTTGATATTAGTAATTGGTTGGCAGTTTACAAACATGTTAAATATCTATTTGACTTAGCTAAATACTACTCTCTAAATAAAAGGGGGAACATTTGACTTGACAAGTACTTAAAAAGGCAAACCAGTTCTTGTTCATAGAGACAACTGTGACTTTGATTACCTTAACTTGTTGAAAGTAACCATTTCTCTGTTAGAAACTGTTTTAAAAGGGAAGCTGCAGAGAGCATGGGGGAAGGGATAATTCATGAGTGCTAATTGCTTGGCTGTTAATTTTCATAAGTGTTGATAGAAGCAGTTCCTTAAATTAAACTTTGTTTAAAATGTATCAGGGGAAATATTCCACAATGTCGAGCCTGAAGTGAAAATTAATATGAATGCTGTGGCAATTAACACATACTGGTTAATAGCTTTTAGCAGCATTTTGGGATGATAGTCCTTAAATACATTTTGCATGCTGCTCTTGTTTCAGCATTGTTCCAGTCTATGTCTGGATAATTATGAACAAATGTTTTCTACAATCATTGGCATTAAATAGCTCTCTTCAAAGAAAGTCACTTAAAACTTGAGGAAAAGCATGGAGCCACTGAGAAATCTTACAAACTCAGAAAAGGTCAACAAATTGAAATCTTGTTTAAAAAAAAAAAAAAAAAAATTGTCCTTAGAAGAAAATGCGCCTTATCTGAATTTGGAAGGCGTGGTATAATCAAAGGAATGGTCCCTTCTAATAAGTTAAGCTACTTTAGCCTTAGGATCTCTTTCTTAAAAAATACAGCCTGGGCTATATTTCTAAGCAGGAGCTTTTGCTTATTGCTACCTGAGCTGTGGCAGTGGCCTTGAGTCTAAGGGCCTTTCTGGCTTTCCTTCTCCTCTGCTGTCTCCCACCCCCAAACTAATGTACCCCCTCTTAAACGGTGACTAAAAATAAAGTTGCATAATGCTCAATCTCATCTCCACCCCTCTTCCTTTCAATAAGAGTTCTCTTGGGGTTTACTTGCTTAGTGCCCAGTAAGAGACAGATGTAGGGTATTTTGAGTTGAAAGCTATTTGTCTCACTCTTTCATTGGCTTCTCTTTACATACTTTTTAAAAATTCATTTTGAGACAGAATCTCACTCTGTGCCCTGGGTAGAGTGCCATGGCATCACAGCTCACAGCAACCTCAGTCTCTTAGGCTGAAGTGATCCTCTTGCCTCAGCCTCCTGAGTAGCTGGGACTACAAGCACCTGCCATGACATCTGGCTAGTCTTTCTATTATTGGTAGAGATGGGGTCTTGCTCTTTTCTCAGGCTAGTCTTAAACTCCTAAGCTCAAGCAGTCCACTGGCCTTGGCCTCTCCAAGTGCTAGGATCACAGATGTGAGCTACCACATCCAGCCTATGTCTAGTTCTTAAAACTAGGTTATTCCATTCTGAGTTCTCTCTGTCTAGGCCTCATTCTGTAGTTTGCTTGGAACCTTTTCAGTCTGTGGTGGTGGCTTCCTTTGATTGTGGAGCTGTTTCTACAAATTCACATTCCAGTAGAATTCAGCATTGACTTAAAGGCTTTTCAAAGGAAGGCAGACAGGCTTCAATTCTAATCCTAGCTTTGCCATTTAGTTGTGTGATATTGGGCAAATCCCCCCCCCCTTTTTTTTTTTTGAGACAGTCTCACTTTGTCACCCTTATAGCAACCTTGGTCTCTTGGGCTTAAGCCTCAGCCTCCCAAGTAGGTGGGACTACAGGTGCCTGCTACATCACCCGGCTATTTTTATTGTTGTTGTCACTGTTGTTTAGCAGGCCTGGCCTGGGTTCGAATTCACTGGCCCCAAGGCATGTGGCCGGCGCCCTAACCACTGAGCAACAGGTGCTGAGCCCACTTTGTTTTTTTGAGCTTGTTTTCTTGTCTATCAAATGAGGCTAATGATAATTACTTTAAAATATTGTGCAGATTTAATGAAAATGAGAAATGCAGACATAGCAAGTACTGGTACATGACCAGTGCTGAGAGACTATTAGTTTCTTCTTTTTTTTTTTTTTTTTTTTTACCACGTTACCATTCACTTACTTCACGTTTATTGAGGGCCTGCTGTATACCAGGCATGGTTAAGTAAGTGCTGGATATAGTGGTGAGCAAAACCAGACCTGGTTTCTGACTTCGTGGAGATTCTTCCCTTGGTGGGAAGGTAGATACTGTGTAAATTGTCAGTCTTCCGTATTGGCAGGTTTAACTTCCCAAGATTCAAACAACCTTGTTTTGAAAATAGTCAGAAAAACAAACTAACAAACAAAAACCAACAATGAAAAAGAATACATATTAAAAAAAATAATCAAACAACTACCTCCTAGATGTGGGACATAATTACAACAGGGACTTTACCTGTTTACAATGCAAACATTGTAAACTAATCATTTACATCCTATTAACCTGAAATTTTTAAAAAAGTATAAAAACTAGGTAGATTACATTTACATATTATAAGTATTCTAGAGATTATTTAAAATATATAGGAGATGTACTTGATTATCTGCAAATACTACATCATTTAAGGGACTTTCGAACATACCCAGGTTCTAGTATTTGGGGGGGGGGTCTTGACCTGAGAGCCTAAAGCAGCAGTTCTCACCCTGTGGGTCACGGCCCCTTTGTAACAATGAAAATACACTGTGGCATTAGGAAGGTTGAGAACCACTGGCCTAAGAGATGAGTAAAAGCTAAGTGAAGAGGAAATAGAAAGGATGTACAGAGGATCTGAGTCAAGGACAAGCTTGGCAGTAACTGGAAGAAAGCTGTGTGATTAGAGTCCCCAAGGGTGAGGTAGAACTAGTAGAGGTGCTCTCTTTAACCTAAGAGCATTGGGAATCCTTGAACAAGTTTAAATGGGAAGGTGAGATAATCAGATTTGTGTTTTGAAAGATCACTGGAGCTATGCTGAAGACTATATCCCTGAAAAGGATTTGTGAGGATAGAAAGCACTCGGGAAACTGTTTGCAGTGGTTTGGGTATGAGAGAGTGATAACTTGGTCTTACTTGTTGGTAATAGAGATGAAGTAGATGAATTCAAGACAGTCAGTAGGCAAAAGTTGTAGGACGTGATGATATAGTGTACAGAGGGAGATGGAGTAGAAAAGGGTATCAAGGGTAATTTCAAGGTCAGAGTCTGGCGTGAGGAGCTGAATGGATAGATAATGAAACCATCCCTGAAGGAGGAAGCACTGAGAGGGTCAAGGATGAAGTGATGTTCCCTTCGTGGGCCTGCTGACTACAAGTCATTGGATGTTACCGGGTCCTTGAAGATACCATACATCTCCCTTTGGGGGATGGGGTCCACTCATTTGATTTGCATTTGGAGAATCCAGTGCAGCGCTCCTGGAGATGAGAGTGGCATGGGACCCAGGAGCATCTTCTTTGTTCTCATTTTGCAGCCAGCTTCAGAGCTGGCTATGGAATTGCCTTTAGACCTCAGTCACCTCAGTCACCTTCCAGATGTTAGTCACCTCTTTTCCTATAATGGAAATGTGTTCTCAGATGTCCAAACCAACTTTCTCCTCATTCAGAGGAGAAAATGAGTAATTATTTTTATTTTTTGAGACAGTAATTTTAATTTTAAAGACAGGGTCTCACTTTCATCACCCATAATGGAGTACAGTGGGTAATCCTAGGTCACTGCAGCTTAAAAGTCCTGGGATCAAGCAATTCTCCCACCTCAGTCTCTCAAGTAGCTAGGACTACAGGGACCTGCCAACCATGCCCAGTTCACTTTTTTTTGAGACAGAGTCTTACTGTGTTGCCTTCGGTAGAGTGCCTTGGAGTCACAGCTCACAACAACCTCAAACTTTTGGGCCCAAGTGACTCTCCTGCCTCAGTCTCTCAAGTAGCTGGGACTGCAGGTGCCCGCCACAACACCCGGTGATTTTTTAATTGCAGTTGTCATTGTTGTTTAGCTGGCCTGGCCTGGGTTTGAAACCACCAGCCTCAGTGTATGTGGCTGATGCCATAACCACTGTGCTACGGGCGCCGAGCCCCAGCTTACTTTTTAATTTTTATTTTTTGAAGAGAGAGTCTTCCTATGTTGTCCAGGCTGGTCTTGAACTCCTGTCCTCAAGTGATCCTCCCACTTTCACTCTCAAAGTGCTGAAATTAAAGGCTTGATCCACTGTACCTGACTTGAGGGAGTAATTTAAATGAGGCAGATGTCAGATGTCATTTAAAAAACTACATATATTGATTATAATTCTTGAAGATTAGGGGGTTAAGAGGTAAAACATGGACACATTTTGTTATAATGAGATTGCTATTATGTTATTTCTTCTCCCAAGCTAGTTAATTACTAGGTTAGCAAAGGGATTCTGGCTGGAATGAATATTGAACACTGAAGTCCCAGAGAAAGCCAGAAGACAGCCCTTGGAGGTGTGATGGCATTTTACATTTAGCCTCCTCATCCTGGGGCACCTTGCTCTGTGTGGTTTGCAGTAGAGAGATTTTCTTCTTGCTCAAAGAACTAGGTTCTGATTTTACTACCTTGAAGACACATAGTCTTTGAGAGAAATCATATGACAGTCCCAAAAATCATAGGACAAAGTAGGATCACCCAACTGGGCACAGAATTGAGGTGTGCTAATTCTCAGAGATTTGTTGTTGTTGTTGTTGTTGTTGTGACAGACTCTGTCTATTGCCCTGGCTAGAGTGGCGTGGCATTATTTTAGGTCACAGAACCTCAAACTCTTGGGCTCAAGAATTTCTCTTGCCTCAGTCCCCTGAGTATCTGGAACTACAGACAAAAGCTACCATGCCCCACTAATTTTTCTATTATTATTATTATTAATGTTATTGTTGTTATTATTATTATTATTTTTTTTTTTTTGAGACAAAGTCTTAGTCTGTTGCCTTTGGTAGAGAGCTGTGGTGTCACAGCTCACAGCAATCACCAACTCTTGGGCTTTAATGATTCTCTTACCTCAGCCTCCCGAGAAGCTGGGACTACAGGTGCCTGCCACAACACCCGGCTACTTTTTGTTGCAGTTGCCACTGCTGTTTTAGCTGGCCATGGTCGGGTTCGAACCCACAACCCTCAGTAAATGGGGCCAGCGCCCTACCCACTGAGCCACAGGCACTGCCTGAATTTTTCTATTTTTGGTAGAGATAAGGGTCTCGCTCTTGCTCAGGCTGGTCTCAAATTCCTGACCTCAAGTGATCCTCCCGCCTCAACCTCCCAGAGTGCTAGGATTACACATTTGAGCCACTGTGCCTGGCCTCAATTCTCAGATTTTAATTTTCATTCTTACTGACTTTCTTAGGGACAGAATGTAAACTAGAGTTCCAGGACTTGAATGCCATATGGTAGAAGGAATGTTAACAAGGGAATCAGATGTGAATGTTAGCACAGGCTATGTAGTTCTTTCTCTGAGGTCTTGGGCAAGTCATCTTGCATCTATGAGCTTTGGTTTCTGCAAATTTGGAACAAGGAACTTGGCTTAGACGACCTCTTGGCTTTAATAATGTTCCAGAGTTTTATGATTAGGGAAGTGATTAATATCACTGAGATATAGGGGGTTACAGATGGGAAAACTTAAACTCTTGTAATTTTTTTTTTTTCCTATTAAGCAGGCCTGGGCCAGGTTCAAACTTGCCACCCCTGATACATGGGGCCGGCACTCTAACCACTGAGCTACAGGCACCCAAAACTTGAACTCTTGAAGAGTTAGTCTTATTTGCATACATTGCAATTTTCTTTTTAATTGTCATAACAAAACTGGAAACAGACTCAAATAGAAAGTGACTTGCTGGAGGATACCCCACTAGTATATAGCAGAGCTGGTATTCAACTTCTTTTTTCTTATTCCAGTATCATAGCTGTCTTTCCTATACTCTTATGTAGAAAACAAACACTGCTAATGTTTGAAGTTTTTGAAAATTTAAAAACATAAGTTTTTACTTTACTTGTGGACTTGACATCTCACAGACTGGTTTAGATCTTATTAGTTGTGTGGATTAGGTAAATTACTGTATCTTGTAAGTCTTATTTTTCTTATGTGTTTTTTTTTTTAAAAAGAAATTGCGAGATACTGGGGCTGGGTAAGGAGGAAATGCTTTAACATAGAATCTAGTATATAGCCCACAAGTTTTGTTTCTTTCCATTGATCTTCTCGCTGTGCAGAGTGGATTCATTCATATATCTCCATTTATCCATCTATCCAACAAATTATGTACTAAGCCTCACACTGTCCTGGTCCTTTTGCTCTGTGCTAAGCACTGATAAATAAGTCATGGCTAACTACCCCGGAGGAACTTGAAGGCAAGAGCAGCCATGTATATAGCCAAAAAGTAGAGGACCCACACTTCACACACAGGATCGTACTCAGTCCAGAGACTGTGACAGTGTTCTATGTCATCATCTGACCAAGCAGAGGACCAGACCAATGAACAAGGAGCTGGAGAGTAAATGTAATAGGTACTGTAGTAAAGATCGATATGGAAGACTCCAGGAGTGTGGAGGACAGTGACAAATAGTAGATAAATGGTAGCTCTGATCTGATTCAGTTTCCTATCCTTGGTGTGTTAGTCTGAATTTTGATTGAATTAATTCCTAGAGGGCAGGGATTTTGCTTTGGTCACTCTTATAATGAAGCCCAGAATGGCAGTCTTCACACATAAATGTGGAAGTTTTTTTAAATGGCAGTTATAAATTTCAAATGTCATTATTTTGTGAGGCTTGCAACTACATGGCTCTATCATAAGAGCTGTGTTTTATTAATATCTCTACTCATTTCTGTTAAATTGAAGTTTTAACACCTAGGCAAAGATACCCGTAAAAAAGTAAGTTTAGGAAATTTGCAAAATATGCTACTATGCAACCAAAGATTAAATTGATTTGTTATGTGTGTATTTAGCTACAATTCATTTTAATTGTCTGTATGAAGTTAAAAAGTATTAGCGTCAGATAAAGATTCATCACCAGTGCGTGATTTAAGGCTGGTGCTGGGGAACGCAGGCCTGTGTTCTAGCAGATGTTTGTATAAGGCACTATCTTCCTGACAGCAGTTAAAAAGTATGGTTATAGTAATCAAATTGTGGTGCTGTGACTCAGAGGCGAGGGCCAGATTGAATTAAAATAGATATAAGATTTATGAATAGCAATAGCACTGATAAAATTTCACTGCCTTTTTCAACAGGAAGGACTTTTTCCACAGTGGAAAGAAGAAAATCTAATAACACTTTTCCTAAAAGTGTGGTTTTACTGACTTTCATTTTCTCTTCCTAATTATGATATTAAAACAATAACTTGCTATGTTCTTTTTTTTAAGCCTGAATAATCTTTTTTCTGTTTTATTAAATATATAACATTAAAATGAGCCTTTTTTTTTTTTAAGAGACAGAGTCTCACTTTGTTGCCCTTAGTAGAGTACATGGCGTCACAGCTCACAGCAACCTCCAGCTCCTGGGCTTAGGCAATCCCCTTATCTCAGCTTCCCAAGTAGCTTGGACTACAAGTGCCCGCCACAACGCCTGGCTATTTTTTTGTTGCTGTTTGGATGGGGCTGGGTTTGAACCCACCACCCTCGGTATATGGAGCGGGTGCCCTACTCACTGAGCCACAGGCACCGCCCTAAAATGAGTCTTTTTGATGATATTACTATTTTAGTTTAGAAACAAAATTTATATAAATCGGGTCTATGGGATTTAAGCCCCCTTTTAAGGAAAAAGTTTTAAGTTTTATCATTATTACTATAGGTATGATTTGTTGAGTTCCTACTTTGTACCTGTAATAGACCTTTGATATATAGTAATTTGTTCAGTCTTCACAACAATTCTTATTACTGTTGTACAGTTAAGGAAACTAAAGCTTAATAGAAGAAATAAATGATGGCTAGGATTTGAA
>CAUYPK010077527.1:0-15000 GCA_963574355.1 Loris lydekkerianus | reverse complement strand
GTATAAATTTGTCTCTTTCTGTGTCTATCTCCTTCTTCTCATGTACATGGTGCCCAGTGTAATGTTCAGTAGGTCTTGGGTAGGCAGGAGGGAATATTTAAAATAATTTGAATAATAACAGCAACAAGCATATTCTATGTATTGTGAATTTACTATGTGCCAGGCACAATTCCAAATGCCTGTGTTGCTTGTATTGATTAATTCTCGTACCAGCCCTGCGAGGAGGTACTATGATAATTATAGTGAGTGGTGAGGAAACTGAGGTGTGGAGAGGTTAAATAACTTGCTTGAGGTTATACAACTAGGAGGTAGGGAGTGAGCCTTTGAACCCAGGCACTCTAGCTCCAGGTGGTGGTCTTAATCTTTGTGTTACACTTAGAGGGTATGAGAAGGGCTCCCAAAGGTCTCCGCTTGTTATTGTGAGGTTAATTCTCAACTAGTTTTTAAGTGGCTCCATGTTTTCCCAGAGGGGTTGGCCACAAAGGTGGTGATCATTCTTTTTGCCCTGAGGTTTTCATAAAGTCTTTTTGTGAGTGGAATGTTTGTAGCTGAAGCCATTTAGGAGACAATGAGGTGCTTAGGGACAGAGTGCTGCTGTTCTACTGATGACATGATGTTTTATGTGCTGCAGTCTTAAAGGGTGCAGGCTCTGTTTCCTCAGGCCCGCATGATTGAGGGATATGAGCGAGAGTAAGCAGATTGCAGTTTAATCTTGTACAGATCGAGGTAATTTGTACAGACTAGTATTTAGACTTGACTAGGAGAAAGGATATTGCTTGCAGAAAAAGCAGAAAAATATTAAAGTGAATTTTGTGTGCAAAACAAAGGATCTTTCTGTGAAATGTAATGTCCAGGCGATTATTTTCAAAGAAAGAATGGTTCCAAAGTGAGATTTAAACTAGAATTGACTGTGATACTTTCCTTCTTTTCACCAATCTCTGCAGTGTGTCCGTAAAGTCCCCAGTGACTCTTTCTCAGTCTCTGTCAGATTTGACACTTCTCAGATTCACCAGTCACTCTCTGGTTCCAGGACCATACCACATCCCATTTATGTTGCAGCAGCAGCAGCTTCCAGGCTGGTCTTCCTGCCATTTGTCCCCTCTTTCTTTGTGTGTCCTGCACAGTGGTGGTCAGATTAAATATTCCCACTGCCCACCTGGGGTGGCCAAACTAAACTCTTATATCAGACAGGCAGAGCTCTTTAGCAATGGCACCCTCTGCCCCAGATACTTTTGATACAACCTTTTAAACTTTAATTCTTGGAGTTGAGTTCGGCTCAGCTATTATTTACTCATGCCTTGCTTCCTGTTGTGGGTTATGCCACTTCAGTACATCCCTTTTCATTTAAGCTTTATGATATCTCAAGAGAGATTTTTATTCTTGTTTTCTAGATGAGGAAACCAAGAGACAGAGAGGAGAAAACCCCACAAAGGGACTGGCCTCCCACTATTGCTGCACCATGTTTATTATCTGACAATTTTGTTCTCTGACCACAAACGAGTTCTAATTTTTTCACGCCTTTGCTCTGGCTCATTTCTTCATTTTCTTCAGAACATGGGGCAAAACCCATCCTGGTTACTTTGACACTTGAGCCACTTTTTGTCTGTTTATTCCCTTCGTATTTAAGTGTCATTTACATTACTCTTGCTTAGATACTGATGTGTGACATGTCTAATCAGATCACATTTGTGTGTGTGTCTTCTCAGCGGGACCCATGGGCTTTTGGGACAAGGAACTGGGTGTGGTAGATTAAGGGTCAGACAGACTTGGGTCCTATTTTTGTTACCTTTTTCTGTGTGATTATGGGTAAATAAGAACTTAACTTTTCTGGAACTCAACCCCCTCCTTTCAGGAGGAGTTGTGGAAATTATCTGAATGATCATACATGAGAAAAGGCAGCTATAGCCGGGCGCGGTGGCTCACGCCTGTAATCCCAGCACTGTGGGAGGCTGAGGAGGGAGAATTGCTTGAGCTCAGGAGTTCGTAACTCGCCTGAGCGACAGTGAGACCCCGACTCATGAAAAAAATGGAAAAACCCAGCTGGGTGTGGCAGCGAGCGCCTGTAATCCCAGCGGCTTCCGGAGGCTGAGGCAGCGAGCAGCCCGAGACTGAGGTTGTGGTGAGCTACCATGCCCACTGCACTCTGCTCAGGGGCATAGGGTGGGACCCTGTCTCAACAAAAAAAAAAAAAAGAAAGAAAAGAAAAGGCAGCTATAGTCATTGGCACATAACAGGTGACCAAGAAATGTTGATTCATTTGTTCAGTTAATTCTTTTTTAGTTGTGGATGATCTGGAGAGATACACCTGCCTTGTATTCACTATTTGGTTTAGAATTTTCTCCTCAGGGATGATGATCGTTCTGGAAGTATGAGATTGACTTTCCCAGCTGACATGTTAGAGAATATGCAATTATCTAGCAAATGTTTTTTTTTTTTTTTTTTGCAGTTTTTGGCCAGGGCTGGGTTTGAACCCCCTACCTCCAGCATATGGGGCCGGCGCCCTACGCCTTTGAGCCACAGGTACAGTTAGAGATGTTAGGTCTGGGAGAATTGTGAGTTATCTACTTTAATTTGCCTTTATTATATCTATGATATATATGCATTAACATTTTGCATATGTACTTTTTAAAAACCGTTACTTCTGGTTTTGATATGTTTGGTTTCTTTGTATTTGGTTCTATTTTTGTTTTGTTCTCTACTGTACACATCTCATTCAGAATCTCTTTTGTCTCTTCTAGGTAACTGTAGTTTCTTCTGCTGTTGCTATTAGGTTTTCCTTTGGCTTGGCCTGGAGTCACGTTCATTTTAGAGTTGGTCTCCTTTTTTCTATTGTTCAGCAGCATTTCCCTAGGGTTTCTTTTGATACAAATGAGTGGAGGAGGAAGACTTGGGAATAGGGAATATAGTCTCTGTCCTGGGGCTATGTATCCTTTAGGGGAAGGCACCTCAGAGCAGCAGCTGTTCCTGCCACACCAGCCACAGCTGATGCCAGGAGGTCAAATATGTGCCAGGCTGAACTGAGCTCTATGTGGGCTGTATATAAGCAGTTACAGCCACGCCTCCTAGCATTTAGTTTAATTTAGTAAAAACTTGTCAACCCCCTTCTTTTTAAGTACTGTGGATACAGGCAGGAATAAACTGCTGTCCCTGTTCTGAATCAACTTGCAGAAGTAGGATAATAGGTACACAAACCTTAATAAAGAAACATAAAGAAAATTCTGTGTTAAAGATTCAACTCAAAAATCAGAATTTCATTTACTGTGTTTTTCTTTGAGCCATAGATGCTAAATCATCATTACATTATTTAGCATAATTTATAGACTAGGTGTGAGTTCATATTTGCTTTTTTACCTACTTTTGTAATCTTTGAATTTTTTCAAAGTGATTAGGTTACATTCCTTTGAGCAGATATTTCACAGTTTATATTCCTTTCTTAGATGGTCTGCTTCATGAACAGTCTTGCAGAGAAGGCAGAGATAGGGAGAGTTTTAGCATAGTGATGATCTTGGTAAAGATGCAGGGATGGGAGCGAGAGCAAGTTCAGCATGAGCATACAGTGGTAGGCAGGTTTTTTTGTTTGTTTTTTGACTTTTTTGTTGAGCAGCAGCTGGGCAACTTAGAGAGGAAAAGGTGGTTTGGGAAATAGTGGGAACCCAGTGGTAGATTTATCTAGGAGCTTTAGTTTGAGAAGTATTGAGAAACATCTTTAGCCTCTGAGAAGGGGCTTGTGCCACAAATGACATGGTGACTAGGGCTGTTCTAAGCTTCTGGCCTTTGGTATAAAAATAAAACATTTAAGAGCATCTGGTAAATCTGAGGGTAGAATTAGCAGGCCTTGCCTTCATGATTGTCTGACCTGTGGAAACAGTAGGCTTCATAGAGGAAGGCTGAAATTGGTGGAGAATAGTATGCCACTGATTAAATGGAAAAAGAATATGGATTAGTGCCCAGGAGAATGAGTCCACCATTGACTGGTTAGCTTCATTTGCAGACTAATTAGAGAGAGGATGACTTTTCCTTCTAGTAGGTTGTGATGGCGCAAAGCAGAAGATTAGCAGTCAAAAGATGTGGATTCCTGTTCCAAGTTCGGTCCTTTCCTTGCTGCCAATTTCTTCGCATGAACTCTTTGAGAGTTTCCTCACCTGAAAAAACCTACCTAACGCAGTTTCTTTGAAGGTTAAATGGAAAACGCCTGTGAAAGTGCTTTAGGGCTACCTACTGTTACTCTACTGAAGCGGGCGCAGCATTAAGAAGGCTGAGAACCACTGCTCTACGGAGTTGTTGTGTTAAGCATTATGCTTTGAGACTTTGACTTTCCATTTCCCAGTAACCCTTCATGAAGCATTTTCAGGATCCTATTCCAAGGGGGAACCTAAATGTACCTAAGTTCACCAGTGCTCAGTTTGCTTCAAGAAAATGGGTTGGTAAAGCTGTATGATGTTCTTTTACAAGTAGGAGGGAGGTGGAACTATAACTGTTTCAGTGGGGTTTTTTTCCTCATCCCCACCTTGTGAAAATGTATTTATGTGTTTTATAAGAATCCACCGCAGGTCTAATCTGGTGACAGGAATTGCCATTATTGCTAAATTTATTACACGTTCACCTCTTTTCCCTGAGTGACTCATTATTGAGCCCTGGAAGTGCAACTGTGTTTTTGTTTAGGAGGAGGTTGTGGTAAGGGAGAACTTACGGATGACTTTTAAATAAGAGAACTTTGTATTATATTTATCTGTCTGTGGGCAATAAATGTGTTTCAGCAGATTAAATACAGACTTCTTTATAAAGCCCTGTTTTCTCAAACCTCTTATCAGCAGCACTTGGCAGTAATCACACCTACAGAAACTTGTAATTTTCCTCAAGGAGGTGACACTGACAGAATTAAAAATGAAGGATTCCCCCTGAAAAGCAAGTTCATTACAAATTAACAGTGGTCTTAGCAAAGCAGTGGGCTAAGGCGTGTCAAATAGCAATATGGATAAAGAAACCCAGCATTTTAAACTGTCAGAGCTGGGAACAGGGCTAGCCTGAGAACAAATTAATCACATATTGTCAAGGCAAAGTTGCATCAAATTAACACATCGGATTCCAGCATATTAATGTTAGAATGCTTTCACCTGATTATTACTGCAAACCATTGCCACTCTTTGAATGCAAAGATATAATTAAATTGCTAAATAGAAAGTGCATATAATATCTCCACATGCATTTAGGATGCATGAGCTGAAAAGTGCACATCCTAGGAAGTGACAGATTCTATTTGTAGGGGGGGAACTTTACTCCCCCCCCCTTTTTATTTACTTGGGAGTACTAGAGTATGAAATTAGAAAAGTTAGTTATGTTATTCATATTCTATATGAGTTAGATGAAATACAGGTTTAATTTAACTGATTTGCTACACTGGCTATTGAGTACATAATTACCTCTTCATTTTTCTGGAAGAGAAATGGGAAAATGTTGTACAATAGTCCTTTGCAACAAAATTACCCATTACACGTAATCCTAGAGGTGGATTTGTCATCAGAAGATGCTTTGGAGAAACTAGATTGGCCATTGTGACAACTGTCTTTTATATAAGGATAACTTTATGGCTTTGCTTAATCTCTTATGTGGTTTATTATATTTAAAATAAGAATTCTGGCAGAAGACTTGTGAGGGGGAGCTCAGCAGGGAGTACTTGCCTTTTTTTTTTTTTTTTTTGAGATAGAGTCTTACCCTATCACCCTAGGTAAATTGTCACGGCATCATCATAGCTCACTGTAAACTCAAACTCTTGGGCCCAAATTATCCTCCAGAGCAGGTACTACAGGTGCCTGCTGTGACACCTGGTAGTTTTTCTATTTTTAATAGAGATGGGATCTCACTCCTGCTCAGGCTGGTCTGGGCTGAACTCCTGAGCTCAAGCAATCCATTCACCTCAGCCTCCCAGAGTGCTAGGATTATAAACGGGAGCCATGATGCCCGGCTGAGAACGTGCTTTTTATATTAGTCTCTGCTTGTCCCAGGTTAGACCTGGCCCAGGCCTCTGGCTGTCTTGTTACTCATGCTTGGATGTGACTACTCTCCCTCTGTCCTCTGCCAAGCTCTGTTAGTCCTGTGTATTGAAATCTTTCTTATATCTCACTTTCTTTCATGAACTGTCCTTCAGCAACCCACACATTCACAGACTTCTCTTTTTAGATCTGGGATACAGCTGATTTGAATGTACAAATGCTCACTTATCAGTAGCTGAAGAACTTACAAATACAAAAAAGGGAAGTAGTGATCACTAAGAGCCATGGTGGGTGCACTCAGAACCAGGCAGGGCAGCACACACAGTTTCTTTCTTGGATGGGATTATTAACTAGATAAAGTACTGTGGTCACAGTGTTCTAAATTTTAGTAAAACATCTTACTATTTTAGCAGAATATTTCATGGTATTCTTATGGGAAAACTGGAGAAATGTCAGCCAGTAACATTGTGGTCAGGTGGACTTGTACCTTGTCTAAGTACTGGGTGGTAATTAATAGATTCATGTCACCCTGGAGCGCCATTAATATCTTTTGTGGCAAGCTGCAGGTCTCTGTGTGTTCATTACTGTTGCAGACCAGAATGAGAACAATGATGATAGGTTGATCACATTTGAGGGAGGCAGAAAGCTGGGGAGAACAGCAGGTATGGGTTGTGATAGAGTGAGAGAGTAATGTGGTCTTGACAAGTCAAAAGGATGCCTGCACTTAGGTCATAAAAAGCAATCATGTGTGTTTGGGGTGGTGGTAGAGAAAGGGAAGGACACAATGAGATTTGACCAAGTAGTAAGCAAAAGAAAAGCTTTGGGGTCGTGATTGGTGGTGAGTTAGTATGGTTCAGCACAACCAGACAGTTGGAAGAAAAACTCATTTATTCTTTCACTTCTCTAATACCCGTATTTCTCGAGTGGCTTCTGTATGCCAGGGTCCTGGCTAACGCTGAGGATATAGTGATAAATGAGACAGACATAGCTGGTGGGTGTGGTCTGTGGGGGGTTGAGGTAATTATAATACGGTTAGTACCTTTTATGAGAAGGATAATTCAGTAGGGTGAACTCCTTAGAAGAAGGGCACCTGGGTGGTGCCTGTAGCTCAGTGGGTAGGGCGCTGGCCCCATATATCGAGGGTGGCGGGTTCAAACCCGGCCCTGGCCAGCTAAAACAGTAGTAGCAACTTGCAACAAAAAATAGCTTAAGCCCAGGAGTTTGAGGTGGCTGTGAGCTGTGACACCATGGCACTCTACGAAGGGCAACAGAGTGAGAATCTGTCTCAAAAAAAAAAAAAAAAGGCACCTGGGCTGAACTTGGCATGGGAGAAGATTAAGGAAGATGCCTTAGATCAGGGATGTTCAACCGTTTTATTCCTTTGCTATACATTAAAAGAATAAGAGAGGGCTACACAGTAAATCCATGAACACTAATGAAAACTGCTTAGCAAAGAAAAAGAAAGAAGGTCGGTGCATACTTTTCGTGATATCTGACAGTACAGGTAAGCAAGAAAGTTCTCACAAAATCAGGATGTAGCCTGTGGACTGCAGGTTGGTTGGGTTTCTCTGCCTTAGATAAACCCTAACCAAGCCTTGAAGGGGTGGGAGGGGGTCAAGCAAGAGGCTTCCAGGCAGGGGAATGCTGGTATAAAAGCCAGAGAAGTAAGAGAGAGATTCTGGTGACTTCTGGGGAATAAAAGTAGTTGGATGTGACTGGAACATAAGAGGGTAAGGCTAGAAAAAACGAGGCTTGACCAAGAGGACTTTTTGACTTGATGTTGATAATTGTTTTGGAGCAGAGAATTGATACCCTTTGGTCTGAATAAATCACTTTGGCCCTGGTTAGGAAAATCTGAGAATGCACTGTGTGGTGGGATAGTGAGTTCCTGTACAGCAGTGTTTAAAACTGTAAGCAACTTCTCTTCAGACAAGGGCCACCAGGAGGTGGTGAGGATTAGAAATTAGGCAGGGTATGTGAGTTGGTGTTTACAACATTTGTCCAGAGAAGAGAAGATCCAGACAGATCTGAAAATAGTAGAAGGTTTTCAAGTAGAAGAGGCTCTGCATAACTCCGCCAGGCTGGGCACACCACAGTGCGTGTCTTAGTCCATTTTATGTTGCTACAACAGACACTGTGTAGTTTATAAAGAAAAGATAATTTGTCTCACAAGTGTGATGGCTGGAAAGTTAAGATTGGCATCTGCATCTAGTGAGGGCCTTTGCCCTCAATTCAGTCTTATCTCAGATTTTTGGACATGGCTTTTGGTAAGTTTATGAAAAGTCAGCTGCTGCTTTGTAGGTTCCCCCTTCCCTTCATTTTCTTTTTATCAGAGTCAAATATCAAAGTGAGTCTTAGATGGTATAGCTTGTTTCTACAAAGGGGAAAGATGCTATTTTTTTTTTTTTAAACTTTCCTAGAATAGCAAATGGCTTATGGGCTGGCAACATGTGTAGTAGTATTGTGTAGTTTCATGGTATGGGTGGCCTGTTGTCCACGAGTAACTAGATTAGAAATGATGGTATTTTGGAATCAAACCTTGCATTTTAGAATGTAAATTCTCCCTTTATTTTTCTTTAATTTTTGGTTGACATGAAATTATTGTATATATTTATGGGATAAAGAGTTATATTCCAGTACATGAATACAATTTGTAATGATCAAATTGGGGTAATTAGCATATCCATAGCTTCAAAAATTTATCATTTTTAGCTCTCACATAAGATTGAGAATATGTGATGTTTATCTTTCCGTGCCTGACTTATTTCACTTAACATGATGGCCTGTAGCCTCATCCATGTTGCTGCGAATGACAGGATTTCATTCTTTTTTGCTGTGAATAGTATTTCATTGTGTATCTATACTTTATTTTCTTCATTTGTTCATCTATTGAGGGATATTTAGGTTGATTCCCTATCTTACTCCTCCTTGGTTATGCTTATGAACTTTTCAGTTGATATTCGTTTTTCACTGAGTACATTCAGACTATTAAGTAGTAGCCTTAAAAGCCCATGTGTAATTATGGGGTATGAAGAGTCGTTTTAATGACCAAATAATTTGTAAAGCAAGGATATAGCATATCTAAAGCAGCCTTCAATTAATTAGAAGAGGCTGTTTAATTTACATGTATAAAAATTTCAATTTAAGCATCTTTGCTAAATTTATCTGACTTAATTGTATTTTATTTAGTTCAATTGATTGAAACATCCTTGAAAATAGTTACTGCCTGGGAATAGTAAAGCATTGATTAAGCATTTACTTAATGTGTCACAGGCTTTGGGCTGAGTATTTTGTGTACATTATCTCATTTAATCCTCACACTAATCAGTGAGCTTGGTAACACCTCTGGTTTACATTGGTTTATTGGCGTGAAAACCTCTTTGGACCTCAGTTTTCTCTCTTCTAGATTGAAGTTAATGATACTACCTGTGTCATTGTGTTAATGAAGATTAAATGAGATAATACATGCCTACCTTGAAGTAAGTACTTAATAAATGCTCGTGTTATTGTTGTCATTCTTATCTTATTATTTGACTTCATGTTTTAAACAGATAATACATTTTCATGGTTCAGAAATGTAAAAATTTTTATACAGTGAAACATCTCTCACTCCCTCCTATCTTGTATTTAGTTGGTGCTTACCAATGACCATTTATATATCTCCCAGAGTATCCATATGAAAAATATGAATATATCTTCTTTTCTTACGTATTGCATAGAATATAGTACTATCAACACTTTTCCAGAGCTTCCTTTATTGACTTAACTTGGAAAGTCGTCTGTATTGGTACTCAGAATTTTTCGACCCTTCATATAGCTGAATAGTATTTCATTATTTGGAAATTTTATAATTTATTTCGTTAATTCCCTGCTAGTGAACCCTTGAGTTGTGGTGTTTTTTGTTTTTGTTTTGAGACAACATCTCACTCTTGCTGCCCCAGAATAGAGTGCCATGACCCCAGCCCCACTCACAGCAACCTCAAACTCCTCGGTTCAAGCGATCCTCCTGGCTCACCCTTCCCAGTAGCTGGGACTACAGGCTCCTACCACCATACCCAGCTAATTTTTTCTGCTTTTAGTAGAGATGGGGTCTTGCTTTGCTTAGGCTGGTCTCGAACTGCTGAGCTCAAGTAGTCCCCTGGCCTTGGCCTTCCAGAGTGCTGGGATAATAGGCATGAGCCAGTACACCTGGCCTTACTTGAGTTTTCTAATCTTTTGCTATTACAAGTAATGCTGTCTATAGTAAATAATCTTGTACATATAGCATTGTGCACATAAGCAATTATTTTATATATGTAGGATAACTTCCAAGAAGCAGAATGGATAGGTCAAAGGGAATATGGGTTTGTAATTTTTGTTAAGTATTACCAAATTGCGCTCCTTAGAGATTGTGCCACTTATACTCTCAGCAACAATACATGAGTGTGTTCACAGCCTGTTTGTTCACAGCCTTACTGCAGAATTTATCAAATGTTTGGAGTTTTGCTAGACTAATAAGTAAAAAGTGAATCTCTATTATTTCAATTTACATTTCTCTGATGTGGGAGATTTGGCTTTTCTTTTCATTTAAGAACTGTGGCAGTTTTGTAAACTGTCCAAGTTTATTGTATTCTTAATCTTTTTCTTATTTTCTAGGAGTTCTTCATATGCTAGAGATATTAGTTTATTGTATATCTTTACTTTTGCATGAATTTTGTTTATGCACTAATTTTTTAAATGTGGTGAAATTTATAATTTTTCCCTCAATAGCTTCTGGATTTTGAATTCATCAGTGTGGAGAAGGGTTTTTCAAATGCCTCACGTAGATGTCATTCCTAGGTATTTGAAGATGTTGTTGTTGTCTGTGTTTGTGTGAAGGAAGGCTGCTGATTGCTGTGTTGATTTTGTGTTCCTTTATATTACCAAATTCCTGAACCGGTTTTCATTTGTTCTTTTAGGACTTTTCACATATACAAGAATATTATTAGTATGCAGTAAATTCAGAATAAAATAGTGATTGTTTTTTCATCTCTCATTTCCATTTTTATACCTGTGATATTTTCTCTTCCAGTGTTGTTGCTCATTGTTGTTAATGTTATCGCTGCTACCACCACTATCACAGTACTTGGCATTAAGCTAAAAGTTGGCATTAAGTGAATGTTAATTCTCTCTCTAAATTGCAAGACATAAATATCTCTAAAATGTAGCTAGCCAGTCTTTATGCCAAGCAGCAGATATTAAGACAAATTATAATGAGTGATGAGTAAAAATAAGGGTGAGCTGTGGATGAAAATTTTTTTTGCTGTTATCTTTTCATTGTTGAAAAATAGTATTTGAAGTGTATATTTTGAGTTATGGTGGGTTTTTCCTACATTTGAAATCGCTGAGAATTCTTTTTTCTTTCACTTTGAAAAAGGTCTTGCATGACAGTACACCATAGGATTATATCTTTATGTTTTACTAGAATTATCTTGTATTTTATTAAAAATAGACCAGTATTAGAATTCACAACTTTTATTGTTTTGTTTGTTTGTTGTTTTTTTGGGAGATAGAGTCTCATTCTGTCACCCATGCCTTGGCATCATGGTTTACAGCAACCTCAAACTCCTAAATTTGAGAGATTTTCTTGCTTTAGCTGGGACTAAAGGCATGTGCACTACTATGCACAGCTAGTTTTTCTATTTTTAGCTTATGACAACCTCCAACTCTTGGACTCAAACAGGATCTCACTCTTGCTCAGGCTGGTCTCAAACTCCTGAGCTCAAGGGATCCACCTGTCTTGGCCTCCCAGAGTGCTGGAATTATACGCAAGGGCCACCATGCCCACCCTGAAATCAGAACTTTAGTTTTAGTTAAGAGTTTAGTAGGAGTTATAGATTTTTTTTTTTTTCCTGGAAACTTTCTTTTCCTCGATTCATAGTAGTCCTGTGATGGATTATCTCTGAGACTCAGCTTTTTGCTTTAAGAAGGTGTTTTGATTTCTAAATTAGAGGGGACCTGAGGAATTTGAGGGAGGGGAGAATATGAAGAGAAATTGTTAAGGGTACTCTTAGCACTTCATTCATTTCTCCCTCTCTAAGTTTTTATTTTTTATGTATTTTTTTGAGAGTCAAGCTGTTGCCCTGGGTAGAGTGCCATGGCATCATAGCTTACAACAACCTTCAACTCTTAGACTCAAGTGATCTTCTTGCCTCAGTTTTTCTGTTTTTTTTTTTTTTGTTTTTTTTTTTTTTTTTTTTTCTTTTTTTCTTTTAGTAGAGATGTGGTCTTCCTTTTGCTCAGGCTGGTCTTGAACTTGTGAGCTCAAGCTATCCACCAGCCTCAGCCTCCCAGAATGCTAGGATTACAGGCACGAGCTGCCATGCCCGGCCCCTTTCTAAGTTTTGAAAGGAAATTCATGGTTGCTTAGGAACAATTGGGTACTTTTCTCTCCACGTAAGTTAGAAAAGTTGTGAGGCTTCTCACTCATAAGTGAATTAGAGAAATGGGTTCATTCATAAATTTTTTTTTAAGTCTTTTTTTTTTTTTTTTTGCAGTTTTTGCCTGGGGCTGGGTTTGAACCCGCCACCTCCAGCATATGGGGTGGGCTGGCGCCCTAACTCCTTTGATCCACGGTGCCGTCCCATTTATAAGTGTTTCTGTTTAAAAAATTAAGTATTGAGTAGATACAATTTTTTTTTTTTTTTTTTTTTTTTTTGAGACAGATCCTCAAGCTGTCGCCCTGAGTAGAGTGCTGTGGCATCACAGCTCACAGAAACCTCCAACTCCTGGGCTCAAGCGATTCTCCTGCCTCTGCCTCCCAAGTAACTGAGACTACAGGCGCCCGCCACAACACCCAGCTATTTTTTTTTTTTTTTTTTTGGTTGCAGCCATCATTGTTGCTTGGTGTACCCGGGCTGGATACGAACCCGCCAGCTCATGTGTATGTGGCTGGCGCCTTATCCGCTTGAGCCACAGGCACCAAGCCGATACAAATTTTTTTAAAGTACATACATGGTATAAATAGTTGTACAGTAATCATGTATGTACTTACTATACATTTGGGGAGGAAGAGCATTACTTTTACTTCTGAAGTTCTCTCTGTATCTTCCTTGCTTACCTCCCACTCACAGATGTGTCTTTGATTTCCTTGCTTCTCATTGCTTTATGCTATACATTTGTATCCCTGAACAATATATTTTTGAACTTCATGTACAAAAAATTATTCTTCTGTAACTTTTTTCTCTCAGCATTATGTTCCAGAAAGTTGCCCATATTGATGCTTGTGACTATAGTTAGTTAATTCATTTTTAGTAGTGGGGAGACTTCATTGTGCAGGTATATTGCAATTTATTTATTCTGTAGTTCATGGACATTTGGGTTGTTTCCAGTTACTACTATTACAAATAATGTGGCTTATAAGTATTTTAAATGTATAAAAATTACCCCAGGGGAGCAGCTTATAAACACTTTTTTTTTTTAAATTTAATTTTATTTTTTATTATAGATAAAAATATGCACCATAGAAGTGGCCCAACCCATTACCCTCCCTCCACCCAAACCACCCCCCTCCCTTCCCCTTCCTTGGTCCTTTCCCCATAATCTTGTGGTATAGTTGGGTTATAGCCTTCATGTAAAAGCTATAGTTTAGCTTCATAGTAGGGCTGAGTACATTGGGTACATTTTCTTCCATTCCTGGGATACTTTGCTAAGGAGAATATGTTCCAGCTCCATCCATGTAAACATGAAAGAGGCAAAGTCTCCATCTTTCTTTAAGGCTGCATAGTATTCCATGGTATAAATGTACCACAATTTGCTAGTCCATTTAACAATGTTGATTCTTCCCAGGCATGAGCATGGTATGTTTTTCCATTTGTTAACATTTTCAGCTATTTCTTTTCTTAGAGTTTCATAGTTCTCTTTATAGAGATCTTCCACGTCCTTTTTTAGATAAACTCCCAAATATATCATCTTCTTTGGTACTACTCTGAATGGAATAGAGTCCTTAACTGTTTCTTCAGCTTGACTATTGTTGGTATATATAAAGGCTACTGATTAATGAATGTTGATTTTGTAACCTGAGACACTGCTGTATTTCTTGATCACTTCTAAGAGCTTTGTAGTAGAATCCCTGGTGTTTTCCAGATATACAGTCATATCATCTGGGAAGAGTGAAAGTTTGATCTCTTCTGACCCATATGGATACCCTTGATTGCCTTTCCTTCCCTAATTGCAATGACTCAATCTTCCATTACTATGTTAAAGAACAGTGGAGACAATGGGCAGCCTTGTCTGGTTGCTGATCTGAGTGGAAATGATTTCAGTTTAACTCCATTCAGTATGATATTGGCTGTGGGTTTGCTGTAGATGGCCTCTATCAATTCAAGAAATGTCCCTTCTATACCAATTTTCTTAAGTGTTCTGATCATGAAGATATGCTGGATATTATCAAAAGCTTTTCCCACATCAATTGAGAGAATCATATGGTCTTTGTTTTTTAATTTGTTTATGTGCTGAATTATACTTATGGATTTATGTATATTGAACCAACCTTGAGACCCTGGGATAAAACCGACTTGGTCATGATGTATAATTTGTTTGATGTGTTGCTGGATTCTTTTTGTTAGGATCTTGTTGAATATTTTTGCATCTATATTCATTAGTGATATTGGTCTATAATTTTCTTTTTTTGTTTGGTCTTTTCCTGGTTTGGGGATCAGAGTTATGTTTGCTTCATAGAACGTGTTGGGTAGTCTTCCTTCTTTTTCTACATTTTGGAACAGGTTGAGTAATATAGGTACTAGTCCTCTATAAAGGTTTGGTAGAATTCTGATGTGAAGCCATCTGGTCCTGGACTTTTCTTTTTAGGGAGATTTTGTATGGTTGATGCTTTTTCAGAACTTGATAATGGCCTGTTCAACATTTCCACTTGATTCTGGCTAAGTCTTAGAAGGTGGCGTGCTTCCAACTATTCATCAATTTCCTTTAGATTTTTGTATTTCTGAGAATAAAGTTTCTTGTAGTATTCATTAAGGATTTTTTTGAATTTCTG
>CAUYPK010077524.1:0-25322 GCA_963574355.1 Loris lydekkerianus | reverse complement strand
AAGTGTTCCCTTTTCTCTACATCCACGCCAACATCTCTGGTCTTGAGATTTTGTGATATAGGCTAGTCTCACTGGAGTTAAATGATATCTCAAAGTAGTTTTGATTTGCATTTCTCTGATGATTAAGGATGATGAGCATTTTTTCATATGTCTGTAGGCCGTGCACCTGTCTTCTTCAGAGAAGTTTCTCTTCAAATCCCTTGCCCAGCCTGCCATGGAATCCCTTGGTTTTTTCTTGCTAATGTATTTGAGTTCTCTGTGGATTCTGGTTATTAAACCTTTGTCAGAGATATATACTGCAAATATCTTCTCCCATTCTGAGGGCTGTATGCTTGCTTTACTTACTGTGTTCTTGGCTGTGCAGAAGCTTTTTAGTTTGATCAGGTCCCAGTAGTGTATTTATGATGCTGTTTCAATTGCCCAGGGGGATCTCCTCATAAAACATTTGCCCAGGCCAATTTCTTCAAGAGTTTTTCCTGCATTTTCTTCTAGTATTTTCATAGTTTCATATCTTAAGTTTAAATCTTTTATCCAACAAAAGTTGATTTTTTTCCGTGGTGAGATGTGTGGGTCCAGTTTCAGTCTCTTCCACGTGGCTAATTCTCCCAGCACCATTTATTAAATACGGATTATTTTCCCTAGCATGTGCTCTTGTTTGGTTTACTGAAGATCAGATGGTGACATGTACCTAATTTCATCTCTTGGTTCTCTGTTCTGTCCCAGAGATCTACATCTCTATTTTTGTGCCAGTGCCATGCTGTTTTGATCACTGTAGTCTGGGAATGTGATGCTTCCGTCCTCCAGACTTATCTGTATTTCTTGGAATTATATTGGCTTTCAGAGTTTCTTCTGCTTCCAGATGAAATGAAGAACTATTTTTTCAGGTTCTTCAACTTATGATGTTGGTGCTTTAATGGGACTAGCATTTAATCTGTAGATCACTTTGGGAAGTGTGGACATTTTCACAATGATGATTATTCCCAGCCATGAGCCTGGTATGTTCATCCATTTGTTAACATCTTTAAACAAACGATACATCATGAGAAGGTGGTCTATATCCCAGGGATGCAAGGCTGGTTCAACACACACGAATCTATAAATGTAATTCACCACATAAATAGAAGCAAAAACAAAGAACATATGATCCCTTCAATATCTGCAAAAAAGTATATGACAAATTCAGCATCCTTTCTGATAAGAACACTTAAGAAAGTAGGCATAGATGGGATGTTTCTTAAACTGTTAGAAGCTTTCTATGACTACCCACAGCCAACACCATGCTGAATAGAATAAAACTGAAAGCATTTCCACTTAGAACTGGAACCAGAAAAGGATGTACACTATCACCGCTACTATTCAACATAGTGCTGGAAGTCCTGGACAGTGAAATCGGGCAAGAGAAGGACACCAAGGGTATTCAGATGGGGACAGAACTTTCACTCCTTGCTGATGATATGATCTTATACTTAGAAAACCCTAGGGAAGCGACCATGAGGCTTCTGGAAGTGATCAAGAAATACAGTAATGTCTCAGGACATAAAATCAATGTCCACAAATCCACAGCCTTCAGATATGCCAATAACTGCAAGCTGAGAATGAAATCAAAGACACAATTCCCTTCACAGTAGCTTCAAAGAAAATGAAATACCTTGGAATATACCTAACAAAAGATGTGAAGGAGCTCTGCAGAAAGAACTTTGAAACCCTGAGAAAAGACAAGTCATCTCTTTATATGTCGGAAATCTCTGTTACGTTTGTGCGTGAGAAAACATTTTTGTATTTAAAATCTGGCTGGAACCCACTTCTGTAATTATTTATATGTCACCACCCATCTATCAATCTAACAACAGCATATATTTTTGTACCAGTGAAGACACATGAGATGATGCAACAGTAACAAATTACACTTAAAATCTAAAAGGTTTATTAGACTAAAGTTTATTTCTCTGTAACTCACGTTACTTAGAGTTACCCAAATCCAGATAACCCTGTTCACTTTGCTCAGTTCCTCTCATCAAAGAAGGTCACATTAATTTCAAGGAAGAGGCAGAGAAGGGTGAACCTCCCATAAGCAGAACCAGACGTGTCGCTGGGCAGTGCTGGGACTGCTGCAGCCTCCTGGTCACTGGCCCACACTGTCTACACCCACTTGATTTTAACCAGGAGCATATACAATTAGTTCTGTAAAAGTGCCACACGAGATTCTGATGTTCACCAACACCACCGCTCTGAAGTTCCTAAAGGAAACCACTGATTGATGTTTGCAAAAGACAACATACCTTTTCACCACTTCGAAGCTAAGTGCTACCCGTCCGAGCCCAGATTCCCCCAGGACCAATTACACTCTCCCGAGTTACAATCTCAGCATCCTCTGCTGTTCTTACCCTCGGTGGACTGGCAGCTGAGGCAAGACTAGGAGTTCTGGCCCCTTTCCTGACTGTTCTTTCTCCTGAGTTCCTGGACACCACCGGAGCTCTTTAGTTTACTTTTTTTCTCTACACTCCACACAGACAAACTAGATTCATAAGTTTATCTGGGCCAAATCCTCCCTCCACCTCCAAAGGTAGTTTAAATCACTCTTGACCAAGTTACCTAGATGACAATTAAATACATTTCTTGCATTCGAAGCATGTGTTTTTTTTCTTTTTGCAGTTTTTGCAGTTTTTGGCCAGGGTCAGGTTTGAACCTGCCACCTCCAGTATATGGAGCTGGCGCCCTACTCTTTTGAGCCACAGGCGCCACCCTGGAGCATGTGTTTTTTTTATCTTCAGCCAAAAGATATTTCAGTCCTTACTCAAGTTTACAGACAGCAGCTGTTTAACTTCCAGATCTTCTTTCTTCTAAAGTTTACCCCGCAGTGGAAACATCACCTGTGTTCCCACAAGTGCCCAACCACTGAGTTGTCTCCCACCTCAAAATCTTTGAAAGAATCTCCCTAGCCATTGTGATTATTTCTTTCCATCTTCCCTGTATCATGAGGAGTCTAAAGATTTCACAAGCAGCCGCAAACT
The DNA here is from genome assembly GCA_963574355.1 of Loris lydekkerianus. Lineage (NCBI taxonomy): Eukaryota > Metazoa > Chordata > Mammalia > Primates > Lorisidae > Loris > Loris lydekkerianus. The sequence goes on along the minus strand of CAUYPK010077524.1, from coordinate 22,311 downwards.
TGCAGCTCTCTTCCGAAATCTCACAAGGACACGCCGACAGCTTGTCATTTCTGTGATTCCCAAAAGGAATCCACCAGCGGCTCTGATTGATCTCTTTCTCCAAAGGTCACAACAGACACTCTCCCTCTGAACATTGCTTAGGGGAAACCCCAGAGCTTCTTACATGTGGTTAATACTGATGAAAGGTGTATTTAACATAAAAACAGCTGAATGAGTTCATGAAAGGATTTCTGCTTTCATTTAGCTCTGTATCTTCACCAGTGGGGTGACTCTCAGGCCTTCATCCTGCTGAATTTGATTTGTTAATATTGTTAAAGATTTCTGTGCCTGTGTTTCTGAGAGATGCCCGTCGAGGGTTTTCTTATACTGTCTTTGTCTGGTTTGGGCATTAGAGTAATGCTGGCTTTATAAAATGAGTTGGAAAGTGTTCCATTATCTTCTATGTTCTGGATGAGACTGTGAAGAAACGAGAAGACTTCATCCTTAAATGTTTCATAGAATTTGCCAGTGAAACAATCTGGGCCTGTAATTTTCCTTTTTCCTCTTTTTATGAAAAATTTTAAGCTAAAAATTGAATTTACTTACTTGCTTTAGGACCATTTGGGCCTTCTGTTCTTAAGTAAGTGTTGTAGTTTTTAATCTTTTAATAAATCAATATGTTCCTTCAAAGCTGCTGGATGTGTGGCCATTCAATGGATCTTCTTACTGTTCTATAAACGTCTGTGCATTCACTGGTAATGTGCCCGTTCCATGCCTGATATTAGTCATGTGTGTCCGTGTTTTCCTTGGTCAGCCTGGCAAGATATTTATCAGCTAATAATACATCAATCCTTCAAAGAATCAGCTTTTGGATTCACTGTTGATTGTTTTTCTTTTTCAGTTTCCTTGATTTCTGTTCTAATCTTTATTATTCACTTCCCTCTATTTGCTTTGTGGGTAACTTGCTCCTCTTTCTCTCATTTCCTCATGTGTAAGTTTAGCTTACCAAGCTTAAGTCATTCCTCTTTTTAATGAAGTATTTAGTACTAAACAGACCTCTTAACATTGATAAACAGCATCCTGCAAATTTTAATACATTGCATTTTCATTTAGTTCAAAATCTTTCTAACAAAATTTTTTGAGGTACTTTTACAGTGACAAAATTTTCAAAGGTAACACAGAGAATTGCTGTGCACTCATCACCCAGTTTATTCAACTGCTAAAACTAGGTAAGTACAGTACATTTTTCAAAACTAGGAAACCAGCATTCTTACCTTAGTGTTAATTGAGCTCCAGACATTATTTATATCTCACTGGTTTCTCCACCAGTACCCTTTTCTGCTCCAGGATCCACCTGCCAATGTCACACCTTGTCTGACATAATGATTTTCCTGTTCTGCTCTGATGTCAGAAGGAAGATCCATGAGCTAAGATGGTTTTTACATTTTGAGAGGGCTTTAAAGACAAAAGCAAAGTAGAATGTGCAGCAGTGACCACATGTGGATCCCAAAGCCTGAGTACTAGCTATTGCTGTAGAATAAAAAGCTCCGCATTCATCGGATAGCCGTGTTCACATTCAACGACCAGGAAGTCAGACAAAAATGTAGCTGCGTAGATGACTAAGGTTCTTTTTCAAGGAAGCATCAAGGGGATTTATGGATTTATCTGCCTCCCACAAAGCAGCTTTTCCAACGTAAGAAGTCCCGTACATTTCTAGGAATTATGGACTTTGGGAAGGGAAACCATCCTACAGGTGAGGAGCTTGTTAAAACTTCCTAAAGGGACGAAATTAGCAAATCTTCAGTAAACCAGGCAAGTCTTTCATGTAGATGAGCGCAGAATATCTTATTTTAGTCCAGATGCAAAATACGATGGAATTTAAATGTGAGTCAGATTATCATAAAGATGATAACACCATCACTGTAAAAGTATTCACAGCCAGTGCCAGAAGGGTGTAGTATATAAAGAAAATGAGTAAGAAGTTGCTAAAAAAATCAGGAAAGGAAAAAGAAGGGAGACTCTTGAAGCTCATTTTAGGACAGATAACAGAAAACTCATCAAGAGGCTGTTGAATGATAGAGGGAAATGTTTTCTAACAGATTATGCAGAGAATTACAGATGACTGACTCCTTCAGCATGTGACTCTATCAGTTACGGTGTATTCAGCTTGAAGAAACAGGAAAAGCGACCAAGAGCAATCAGAAGCACTTGTGTGCCTGGGCGTGCACAGGCCGGCGTTTGGGGGCTCCCTCCAGGGCTGTGCAGGGTCCACCTGGTGCTCCCACCCCCCACTGGGGGGACAGTCACAGGTCAAGGTTCAGCACCATCTCCCCAGGGCCCAAGGAAGAAGGGCAGGGAGGAAGTAGTGCCACGGACGCCTCTCCTTACGCCTGTCCATTTCATGGAGAAGCAAAGTATTTTTCTCAGGAAGTCCTCAACAGTCTTTCCCTTATGTCTCCGTGACCCACGCAGGGTCATGTGTAAACATCTGCTTTCCTACTTCTAGTGGAAGGAGACAAGACATAAAAGGGGGAGAAATAAGAAGTGCTCCGGGCTGCCCGCCAGTCGCACCTGCTACTGACCTAAACACACGGGGGATTCCGTGAAAGAAAACAGCCACAGCCTTCCCCATCATTATTAGAGACTGGCTGTGCTTAATCAACCTTTGGTATCATCCACACTAACCATTCCAATAATCTGGGACATCAGTGAGGAGTCTGACTTGCCTGCGCCTCAGAAAGCCGTCCTGCTTATCCCCTGTGCGTCAGCCCCACACCAACACCTGGGCAAACAGCAGCAAAACCACATTCAGAATCAACAGCACAAGGAACTGCCAGGAGGGCTGCTGGGAAATGAGGTCAGAAAATGCCGGGAATGACCTTAAAATGTGCCCACAACCAGCAATCTGGTGCAAATCTCCTTGTGGCAAATGATTTTTTCCCTTCTGATGGATGCCTAATAATGAGATTGCAGGATCAAATGGGAGGTCTACTGAGTTCTTTAAGGATAACCCAGCTCAACTCACAATCACCAAGATGTGGAAACAACCCACGTGCCCATCAGCCCAGAAATGGATTAACAAACTGTGGTGTGTGTATACCAGGGAGGACAATTCAGCCATAAAAAGACGGACACATTACATCCTTGGTATTAACCTGGATGGAGCTGGAATGCTTCTTCTTAGTAGAGTACTGCAGGAGTGGAAAGGCAAGTATCCAATGTACTCAATACTAATACAAATCCAGTTGATGAGCTAATACACACCCACATGAGAAAAACTCAACTCGCTTCACGGTGGGGGGAATTGGTGAGCTCCCGCCTAGTGGGCACAATGTCAGGGCACAGCGCATACCTCCGGGGTGTGGGACACAGCTACAGCAGTCACCTTACCTAACAGACATCGTAATCATTGCACCCTCATATTAATCTGAAATTTAAAATTATTAAAAAATTAAATGTGTACATGAGAGAACATATTGGAGTATAAATCGCATATATTATGTTAGAGATTATCTATATTTTTCAATGATACTGTCCTCTCTATAATTTTTTTGGAACATTCTTGTAAAAATTACGTAAGGGAAAATTTGAGTCACATAAATATTTCAGTCTTATTCTTTTATATTAACACATAATTAATCCATTAATATTTTTGGATACAGAGTCCTACCAATATTTTTATGAGAATTAGTATTGCCTAGTTGCCTAATTTTCTTCGCCAGATTTAATTCTTAAATGTAAACTACTCTCTTTAAGGCTACTCACAGTAAAATAATTAACTATTTTTTTACCACTAAAATTTTTTTTCAAAGTATCTCTGGTTTTAAGGGTATAGTTGATAGTTTCATTTTAAATATGTTTCCTTAAACAACAAAATATTTGAAGTAAGTGAAAAATCCTTTAGTTAGGAGAAAGGACACACAAGCCTGAGGAGACTCAGTTATTGGTCCTAGGAGTTGACAGGTTTTACAGAAAGAGGGAAAAAATAACTAAATCATGAGTCTTGGCCCTTTTCCACTCCGCTATTGTATTCGTTCACAAAACATTACCATCACTCGGTGTATAAAACGCAGACAGGCCAAGGAGATCAGTGACAAGTTACAGCTCCATGAATTCACTGCCTCCGGGGGACAACAGTAACCCTAGATAGAAAGTGATGAGGGAAATACCAATAATTACAAATAATTATTGGTATACAATAATTACAATAATTACAAAGTCTCAGGACAGCTCAGAAGACAGAGGAAAAACTGAGTCTGCATCCAGCGTCCAGAGCATAGGTGGGGTATACATGGTGGAGCCCGAGGGTGGTCGAGCATGAAGGGGAGGAACTGTGAGGCTCACTTTGAGACTGACAAGGTATCAGCTCGTTCAGACCAGCAGGGAAAGCACAGGAGATGGGACTAAACAGCAGAGATGCAGGCAGGTGTCCACCAGAGAGACAGGGACCAAGTTCAGACTTCAATGCAGGCGTCGGAAATCACCATGGGCAGCAGAGATGCAGACAGGTGTCCACCAAAGAGACAGGGACCAAGTTCAGGCTTCAATGCAGGCGTCGGAAGTTACGGATACTGTGAGCAAGGAACTCAGTGACCAGTCAGAACCAGGGTCTGGGTAAAGTGATGGTGCTCAGAGACCAGTGAGAAGGTAGGACAGACAGACGGGAGGTTCCACAGTGACAAGGGCTGAATAGTGACGAGAAAATGGAAGTAAGGAGGGAGAGACAGATGGAGGGACGCAACGGCGGCCACTGCCACCTTGGACGCTCTGCAGAATCAGTTGTGGGATTTTAAAATGCAGATGCACAGCAGAGAGTGGAACAAGAATTCTGCAGACCAGGAAGGAAAATGGCAGGTGTGCGCAGAAAAGACGTTCAGCCTCGTTCATCACCAGGACGATGCTAATTAGAACCCACTACGCCACACCACATCACATCCCCAGTACAAAAACGAAAAACAGAAACTTGGGCAGTGCCTCAGTTCATGCCTGCTGCTATGACAAATGACCACAAAGTCAGTACTTTATGAATAATAAAAATGATTACTTACAGTTCCGGAGGAAGAGAAGTCTGAGATTAATGTGCCGCAAAGTCAGGGTGCGGGGAGCACGGCTCCTTCTGCTCCAAGATGATCCTACTCTCCGCAGAGGATGAACACGTCCCCACGCGGCAGGTAAGGACAGAAGAACACGGAGGCCTCCCTGGTGCCTGCCAGCCTTACTGTGAAGGAGCTGACCCCATCCTGGACGGCTCTCCTCCAAAAGCCCCAACCTCTTAACACTGCTGCCTGGGGTTTAAGTTCCAACGTAAAAATTTTGTGGTGACACACACCTTGAAACCCTAGCAGTCAGCAGGCAGTGGCAAGTGAAGGAAAAGATAAAAAACAACCCACCCACCTGGGCAACAGAGATTCTCATGCACAGCCATGGGAGTAAATGGATGCAAACACTTTGGCAAGAAAATCCCTGGCATTAGTTTGCAAAGTTGAAAATGTGAATGTGAAGTTCTGCTCTTAGATACGTGTCCTGGAGATTCTGGTCAGTAAATGCACTGGACAAAAGAAAAAGAAAACGACTAGAAACTGTCCTAATATCCATCCACGGGAGAGAGGATGAGTCAATCAGACCATGCTCACTAGCAGAGCCCCGCACTGAGCCAGTGAGCCCCCCTGCAGGCATGTCCTAGATGAATCTCAAAACTGCACCAGAGACTGAGGAAGGAGTTGCAGGTCCAACACGGCGAGGCATCGTTCACACAAGCATCAACAACAAGCACGGCTCCACCGTCTGTTGCCCGGGCGGGTGAATATCTATAAGAAACCTGAGGTAGGTAAATTCAGAGGAGGGAGCACTCTCAGATCCAGAACACGCAGGCAGAACCACGTTCTGTTTGGGGGACTCGGCAGTAGCTAACCGGTCATTTTATCACATTTTTACCTTATTTTTGTATTGTGTGTGTACCTTATTTTCAAAATCTTTGCAACTTTCACAGTACAAAGAATGGACATTCAGATCCCAACAAATCAAGGGAGTTTAAGGCATTTTTGTTAAAGGCTCCACAGGTGACTCTTACACATGCCAGGAACAAAAACCACAGTCTCAGGCAGCACTAGAAGGGTATCAACAATTTTAGGTCATGGCATAAGAAGTATAAAACGCTACACAATATTACACTCAATTTTAAGCTTCTTTTCGTAGAGGGCGAGAGGGGTACCATTAATTCTCACTAATAGAAAGTCAGAAGAAGAACGTGGGTTAGAGAGAAGCATGCAGAATAAATCTAAGACACAAATAACTAGATAAAGCAGCCAATTTTTACTTTATTCTCACAAAATATAGAACTTTCATCTGCTTGTATACTAGGACTGAAAAGGGCAGATTTATTTCCATCGATGGTAGCTTCTAGCCCTAAGAACAATTATATACAACCTACCCTACTTTCCAGGAATGGGGAAAGAACTCGTTAAATTGTTCTAAAAGTGAAGAGGTTTTGAATAAATCATAACAATATTGGAACATCCCAACCTCAGTCTCTCCACCAAGGAGCATCCTGGAATTTATCTGCATTGGAAGGGGCAGCTGTTGCTATAACAATTGCTCTCCTGAAACCTTATGCAAGCATAAAAAGGCTGGCTGCTCATAAATGATACAGAACTCCAAACTCTCTAGGGGCAGAATGAGCTGCCGTCCTCTGTGCCTGACCAAGCTGTGGATGTGTCAGAGTCACCCCTGGAGACAGGGGGGCCCATCTCTGGCCCAGAACTCGCTCCTCCATGGACTCAGACAAGCCACAGTGTGGGGTTGTCGAAATTCTTTAATAAGGTGCCAAGTAGCTGAAAGGACTCTGAGGTTACAGAGAAAGAAAGGGGTGAAGGCTCTTCTGGGGATGCCCTGGAAACATAAACAGGTGTCAGAAAGCAGAGCAGTGCTGGTCAAGTTCGGCCTGTCTAACCTCACTTCCCTGCCCTTTCCTAGGAGCTGGAAGTGGATGGTGAGTGATTATCACTGTAAGTATTTCTAATAGTACATCCTCAGAGCTACTATTGAATCATGTGCATTATTATTTATTAAGTGAAATCTCAAAGTTATATCCCCACTATTGAGGCAGAGAAAGGAAAAGTAAGAAGAATTAATTTTCCAAGAGACTCACTGCTATCAGGGAATAGAAGCTGAATTAAAACCCCAATGCATGTGGTTAAAAAAATTTAAAAAAACAGCCCAGATCCATCTTACTTAAAACCTGTGCTCTTACTCTGCCTAGAGATTTCTTCTTCTTCTTCTTTTTTTTTTTTTTTTTTTTTTGCAGTTTTTTGGCTGGGGCTGGGTTTGAACTCGCCACCTCCAGCATATGGGGCTGGCGCCCTACTCCTTTGAGCCACAGGCGCCGTCCTCTGGAGATTTCTTCTTAAAGAAATTGACCTCACCCCTACTGAATCTCTCTTGTGCTAATACACATTCCTGACTACACACGATCTTATCTTGTCAGTGATTAAAAAAAGCAATACTTTGATGAACCTCTATTTCATATTTTACTTTAGCTAAAAAATGAGATTACCAGAATTTCAAAAAATGCCTAACTTACAACATTTAAAGTTCTACTTCTTTAAATATAGAGAATTGTTGTGATTGGTATCAGTCATTCAAGGAGATTAATGTGGTTATTCAGAAATAGAATCCATTCTTCGTTTTAAAAGATATTTCCTTCTCTGTGTCTACGAAAGTGGAGAAGGGCAAAGAGAGAAGCCCGCTCCCTCCTGCAGGGATCTTGAGCCCACCCTCACCCCTTCCCAGTCTCAGAATGCCTGAAATGTCACTTGTACCTTCTGAAGTTTGATGAAATCTGAGAATATTCACTAACTGGCCAGCATGACTGCACTGAAGGGTCTGTCAGCAAAGACCTCGTCCAACCTCCCCTCACAGTCCCTCCCCAGTCTACTGCTGTGTCTGATACTGTCTCTCGTTCTTTTCCTTGTGAAACTTTCTTTTTATTATTATTATTAAATCATAGCTGTGTACATTAATGCAATCATGGGTCCTTGTGAAACTTTCTGCCTTCACATTTCGTGAAGCGACACATCCCTGGCCTCATTTCACCTCTCTGGTCATTCTTTCTCTAATTTCTTTTATGGTCGCAGCAATTAATTCCCTGCTATTACAGAACTATTAAAAATAAAACAAAAACGAGAAAGTGAGAGAGAAGGGATGTTAGTAAGTCCCCGAGACTCTGTAATACAAAGGGCAGAGTCCTGCAGAGTGGTCTCTGAAGTTAGACTAACCACACCTCCGCCCTGCAGCCCTACACGCTCAGTGACATTCAATCATTCAATGACCAGACATGGAGCCCGGCCTCACGCCAGGCACACAGGCCCCTGCGGGGATCCCGTTGTTCCTGTGCATCTCGCTCTCCTCCCTGTGGGGCCTCCCGTTGGGGAGATTACGGGAGGATTATTCCCATCCTCTTGTGCTGAGGACTGCCGATGTGATTTGCTTTGGCCAATGAAATATGGGCAGAAGTTCAAAAGTCAATGTGAGATTCCACGTCCCTTTTTATTCCACTGTGACAACTGGCAAAGCTCCACATAGAGTCTTCCATCAGACTGATCCCAGATGGGAGTCTAGGCGTGGCCGGACAGCACAGCTCACAAGGAGCACACAGAAAGAGAGAAAGCCATGCACATTCAGCTGGTTTATCACTGCAGTACATCCTCCTGATCCTTAACTAGTATCAGCCTCGGCTTTGCTGAGCTTACAGTCCAGTGGAAAGGACAGACATTAAGCAAATAACAACACAATAAATATAACATCTCTGAGCTTCAATTCTTTTTCTATATGATATCATCCACCCCATAGGTTTGCTTCATATATGTACAAAGGCAACATATGTGAAGTTTTTAGCTATTTTACATATGCATGAGTATTAAACATTTATTATATAATGAGCCCTTAGCTGAGGGAGTCATGCTCTGGCCTTTGAGAATCTCTCAATATTTACAGGAAAGACACATTAAAAAAGCAAAAAACATGGTTCTCTGTGTGTAGTGCTGAGCACACAGGTAAGAAGCGGATTCTCTGCCCGGTAAGACAGAGATCATTAAGGGAAAAGGAAGAGTTTTCTCCAAAGACAAGGAGGGTAGCAAGAGTGAAGGCGGGAAGAAAAAGAGCATAAGAGATGCTGGCGTGGACGTGGAGAAAAGGGAACACTTCTACACTGCTGGTGGGAATACGAATTAATACATTCCTTTTGGAAAGATGTTTGGAGAACACTTAGAGATCTAAAAATAGACGAATTCTTTTTAGACACTAAAATTTGGAAATAAAGCCAAATTTACACATTAATTTAATACATTTAAAAGCCAATTTATAAATTTATATCCAGGTCTTAATCCTAATCCTTTATTGTATTTCTCATTTCATATTTTGTTCAGTTGTCTTGGGTAGCATAGCCTATCATATAAGTAGTTTAACAAATGACTCCAATAATAAGTGCTTAAGCACTGTAACAACGTAACACTGATAATTAATAGAAACATCTAAGTTTGAATTTAAAATTCTTTTTTTTTTTTTAAGAAGCCAGTTCATGTTACTTATTTATTTAGACAGAGTTTCATTTTGTTGCCCTCAGTAGAGTGCTGTGGTGTCACAGCTCACAACAACCTTCAACTCCTGGGCTTGGGCGATTCTCTTGCTTCAGCCTCCCAAGTAGCTGTAACTATAGGTGTCCGCCACAATGCCTGGCTATTTTTTGTAACAGTTTGGCCGGGACTGGGTTTGAACCCACCACCCTCAGAATATGGGGCTGGTGCCCTACCCCCTGAGCCACAGGCACAGCCCCCTAAAATTCTTTATATTATTAAATTCTCAGAAAATTTAAGGCTTAACTGTTAGCTCCCTTGAAAATAAAATTTCAACAAGATTCAAGCCCAAAATTAGAGAACAAAGAAATATTTGGCCTTTCTCACTTAAAAGTTTTTGTTTACACTAAATTTTAATCCCTTCCCCTAATTAATTATTTTGCTTGATTTCAGTGGGAAACCTCACTCATATCCTAAGCAGAACGTTTTTATTGAAATGCTAAATAATTGCAAAAGGTGCACAAATAAGTCATAGCCTGATGACTTACATATAAATTCACCTATTTTTGGTAAGAAATTACTATAATCTCAATTATTTAAAACAAAACATATTTGCAGGTCAGAAGTCAGAAATGGGTCTCACTGAGCTAAAATCAAAATCAGTGGGCTACATTCCTTCTGGAGTATGTAAGGGAGAACCTGTTTCCTTATCCATACTAGATTCTAGAAATCCTTACTCACCTTCCCTGACTCAGGATACCATTCCTCCATCTTCACATCCAACAACGTGGGGCTGAGTCTTCTTATGCTGCCATCTTTATGGTTCTCATTCGTCTGCTTTCCTCTTCTTTAGAAGGATTGTGATCTCCTACCCCCTCCTACACAAATAATTCAGGATGAACTTTCAATCTTATTGTCAGCTAATGAGCAGCATTAATTCTACCTACAGCCTTGATTCCCCTTTGCCAGGTAAGCTAACACTGTCAATGCCTGCTATGGCACCCTGTCACCACGTGAATAAAAACAGCTGGGACAGGGATTGAAGGTACATGCCTGCAAGAGGTGGGCTTCCCGTCTGTTCTCTGAGAGCCCCAAGAAATGTCTTTCTTGGCCTTTTATTGAAGCCTCAAACCACAGAAGAGGGGGCCCACGTGCTGGGATCACATGTTTAATGGTTGCTAAGTGCTGTTTCCACTGGGGCTGGATGCCCATCCTGTGGCTGTATAGGATGACACTTACATAAAACTTGCTTGCTAACCAGCTACCCATCTTATCTCATTAATGCAAGCAGCTGCTTGAGGGCTTGTCTCCGGGCTGCAAAATTCTCCATGTGGGCCAGGAGATTGTCTTGGTGCTATTGCCTTCTTTAAGAGTCAGTGGCTGCTTCTATCAGCCTGGTGCTTGGTCTCCTACATAACACATTCACAGAACACAGGGATTTGGACATGGGCATCTTTGGCCTGAGTCAGGAGGTGGTATTTTGCCTACCATCAGTTTTTACCATGTGAATGCACCTAAAAAATTATAAATGCAAGTCAAAAAAAGGCTTATTACTACCAGCACATCCAAAGCCTCCCACAGGCTGTCTCTTATCATTCCCACTTCCCTCCTCCCTAAACACTACCTTTAAACACTACCTTTGATTTTACAATTACAGATTAGTTTGACACTTTGACAACTTCAACAAGATGATAACACATAGTATGTATTTGTGTGTGTGTGTCTGGCTTTTATTCTTTCAATATTTTGCTTGTGATATTAATCTATATTCTTACTGATATATTCTTTACTGTTATATAGTATCACTGAATGACCAAGACATAACTTGTTTATTCATTCTAATGTTAATGAGCATTTGGATTCCTTATAATTTAGATTATTTCAAATAGTGAACCTGAGAAAATTTAATGTATGAATTTTATTGTTTGTGTGCATGAATGCCGAGTATAAAACTAGAAGTAAAAATTTAAGACCATTGTGTAGAAATGTGGGCAAATTTGACAATGTCAATACAGTTTTTTTTGATAGATACATTTAATTGCTCCCCCAACAGACGTGTAAGAATTTTGGCTTACTAAAACAGTTTATCATGAATGAATGTTAAATTTTGTTATGTATTTTTTCTTTGATCTAATGTGATAATCAGATTCTCCTTATTTTGTTAAAATGTTGAGTTATGCTAATTGATTTTGACATGTCAAAACAATGTTATATCCCAGAGAAAGAAGTTTGCTCATTGTATATCTATGTATCTATGTATCTATCTGTAGCAACCTATGCAGTAAGATGTATAGGAACGGGGGAAGCTGGCTTACAGAGACAAAGTGGAAGTTTTTTTTTTTTTTAAACATACAAACAGGGTGGCTCCTGTGGCTCAAAGAAGTGGGGCGCTGGCCCCATATGCTGGAGGTGGTGGGTTCAAACCCAGCCCCGGCCAAAACTGCAAAAAAACCCAAAAAACATATAAGCAATCACTAGATATCAATGAACAGAAGTTGGCAGCTGAAAATTGATCAGTTATGGAATTCCATATGGGGGTCGGGCCCAGGAGAGGGGAGCATGTTATCAATAAACAGCAGCTGCAGAGGTTGCTTGGGGCCTTTTCTGCAACATGCATGGATAGGCCTACCTCCTGCAAGCTCCAAGCTTACAATCCATTGTCCAGCCTGCTTCCTTGGTGACAGCACCAACATCTATCTATCTCCATCCATCTATCTTATCTATCATCTATTTATTATTGGGTATAGTGTTAATTTATTTATTAGGATTTTCATAATCATCATCAAAAGTGAGATAAACTTGTATTTCTTTCAAATATCATGTCATGTCTTTATAGGGTTTTTATAACAAAGTAGAATAATGTAGAAATGATCTCTTTGTTTTGATTTCTGGAACTGTTTGCATTTTTTTTGTTGTTCTTAAAAATGTTGGTAGAATTTATCATTGATGAATCCATCTCGGCCTAGAGGTTGTGAAAGTGTGCATGTAAAATTTTAGTTATAAATTTAATTATTGTTCCAATTATCAATTTCTGCATAAGAACATAGTTCAAAATTTAGCAACTCTAAACAGCAATTTTATCATGTGGGTCAAAAATTTGGAAACAGCTCAGATGAGCACTGCTTGATTGGCTTTATTTATGGGATATTATCCAAATACTGGCTAGTGTTTTAGCAACCTGAAGGTTTCGTTGGGCTGACATCTAATGGCTCATATACACACACCTGTGAGCTGATGCAGCTATCTGCTGGAAACTCATCTTAAGCTTTCAGATGCCTACACAGGGCTCTCTAGATGACAATCTTGGGATATTTTAAGTTCATACATGGTAACAAGCTTTTTCCCAGAGCAAGAATACCATTGGAAGGAGGCAGAAGCTGTTAGCTTTGCATTTTGTCTACATGATTCATCCGTTACTGAGGAAGCTGTGTTAAAATGTCTCAGTGTGAATATAAGTTGGGCTATTTTTCCTTGCAATGTAGCAAATTTGGAAAATTTCAGTCACTAATCCTTCAAACATTTTTTCCTGTCTCTGACTCTTCCCTTCTCATCTTATGACTCCAAATTATGAAAGTTAGGCCACTTGGTATTGTGTCATAAGGGACCGGAATTCAACTAATTCCGTATTTTTCCACTATTTATTTCTACGTGATATTTATTCACGTATTTTTCCACTATTGTGCTTCAGTTTAAATAGGTTCTATCATCTTTTTATTTGAAGTTACTGATATTTTCTTCTGCAAGATACAATCTGCAATTAATCTGATTCAACAAATTTCTTAGAATAGATGAACTATTCTCACCTCTGTTTTGTTTTATTTTTCATTTATTTATTTATTTATTTTTGTCATTCATGCTGTGAGAAGATTTGTAATAGCTCCTTTAGACATCTTGCCTGATGTACTCAGAATCTCATATTTTCTAGATCTCAAACTGGTTACTAATTTTCTTTCTTTCTACCAATTATCACCTTTTTGAAATTTTATTTGTTATATCTAGTAATCTTTTAAATCAGGAGTCACACATCATTATTTTGTGTTTTTAAATGCTATATTATTGTATTTCTTTAATGAATGTTGAGCTCTGTTCTGGTAGAAATTATATTAGCTGATTACCCTGCCGCTTTTCTCATTTGCTTTTAACTTTTGTTAGAGGCAAAATTGCCTTTTCAGATCTACTGTAGCCATATCACTAAGGAACAATTCTTCCATTATTTTTTGTTGAATGTTTTCGGTTTATCTGAGGACTTTTCGTATTAGCTGGTTCAGGCTTGAACTCATCTCCAATTTTGTGTGAGAAATGTTCAACATAACAGCTCTCAGAACATTCCTTCCCACCTCATGGAGTTGATGTTTATCCATAAACTCATAACAAACTCAAATATCTTCTTTTTAAATTCTGAATCTCTCAATGTATTTCAGACTCTCTGTCACTCTACAAATTTCAGCTTCCTCCGTCAGATTAAATCCAATCTCTGTCTCTTTAAACAAAAAGATGATCATCCCTTAGTATATGTTATTGGGCATTAGACATAAATCTCCAGTGAAATGTGGTAGATGATTTAATGCAGCCTGACCACACTTGAGAACCAAACAATCCTGAACAGAAACAGAGCTATTACACTAAACTTTACAGTGGACAGTTACATGATTTTTACTCACAAAACAATTAATTGTTTAGATTTTTATAGGCGATCTTAAATCTTTCAACACAAGCATATAAAGCAAATAATATTTATTCAACTGGATAAATAAACTTAGGCAAGAAAATATTTTGGGTAGATACAATTTTATTATTTAAAAATTATTACTTTATAAGTTCATCTAAGTATAAATAGAAACAGTGCTTTCAACTCATTAGTGAGACATAAATATTAGATTCAAATAAAAGTGATGGTTGTGGTCTCCCATTATCGTGAATGTAATAACTATGTTTATTGACTTCTCTGTTTAAGGCTTACTAGGTACTTTGTCTTCTAAACCTCATTAAGCCAAGATAAAAAATTAAAATGGGCAGCGTTAATCTTTTATAATCTATTACTTCATGCCAAATGCATTCAGAACAAAGGATAAAAGCTTGTCAGTATCATGTTAGTATGAAAAGAATTGGCATACTGTCATGGTTAATGAAATTCTATGTGGAATTTTAAGACAAAAGACTTGGGAGTCAGACTCATTTAAACTGAGTTTAAATCTTGGCTTCACTAGTTACTAACAATGGAACTCAGCAAGCTATTTAACTCTTCAGTATCTCATTTTATTCATTTAAAGTGAGAATAATAGTTAATTTTTTTTTCTGAAAGATTTAACTGATGTTATGAAGATAAAATGGAAATAGTATATTTAAAACTTTTAGCAAAGTAACTAATACTATTAATGCTGAAAATGATTAGCTTTTAAAATCCTTCTTATACAGAGTAGATAATGCCTGAGATTTAGATGATCATATACTCAAGAACATTTGAACTATTTAAACTTTTGATCAGTTCAAGCTATGAATTAGCCAAATTTCCCTTTTACTTGCGGTCATGTCACTTTTGGTACTAGCCTATTAAAGATAAAAGCAAGTTTTCGATAATACTATTTTAAGGGCATAAAAATCAACATTTGGTATTGCCTTAGTCTGTTCAAGATTCTACAACAAAATACCACAGACTGGGCATACAATAATCAACAGAAATGTATTTTTTACAGTTCTGAAGGCTGGGAAATCCAGCATATCCATTGACTGGTGAGGGCCCACTACTCTTTCATAGATGGTTCCTTCTCACTATATCTTCACCTGGTAGAAGGCAGAGAGGGTCTCTCTGGGGCCCCTTTTATGAAGGTATTAATCCATTAACAAGGGCATAGCCCTTATGACTTAATCATCTTCCATAGCCCCATCTTTTAAAACCATCAATGCCGAGAGCTGGCCTTTAACTTATGAATTTGGATGGGTCAAAAACATTCAGACCATAGCAGGTATCACATCTATCTCCTAAGTAGAGTGAAAAAACCATGTTCTACTTGTGATATAAACTTTTCCTCACACAGGTTCTACTACCTTTACCAAAATCTAAGTTTCCTTTTTAATTTGATCCCTAAGCACTCTGTGATAACCTTACCACTTAACACAATCTGTTGTTGTACCTGCCTGACATTTCCCTCTTTCCACTGCAAACCGTGAGCCTCCATAAGGTCAGTTTTATCTTATTTTTTTGTTTACTCAATTTTGTAATAAAATGCCAACATAGTAGATTTTTTATATATTTTTTGACTAATGAATGCAATTTGGAAGCATTTTCTATGTGATCAATTCTCTTTTAATTTTTGGTGGGAAGATGACAAATTTTGTTTTAAAAATTCTTTTTTATTACTTACAATGATTTTTCAGGGGTTTCCATAGACTGAGAGTAATTTCTGGAAGCCTGTGTTTTCCTTCTTTTCCTCTTTTAAATTCTTAATTTCTGGATTTTTAAAGTAATAATTTTGACATAAACAAAACAAGGGCTAATATAAGGAATTAATGTGTTAAAGAAAAACTGAAAAGCTATTAAGGACTCAAAGACTGAGATTTTCAAAATAATGTGTCAGTCTATTCCTTCAGTCTGTTCTTCTACCTTTTCACCACTGACCTCATAATCTTCCACAAATGCCCATTTCTTGGACCATCTGTATAGAGGATGTTTGTTTTATGAGGGCAAAAAGATATAAAAAACAATGAGATGGAAAACAAAAGAATCTAACCTTTAATATATGGACCTGTAAATGCATCAAACTGAGAAGGATTATAGGTATTGGTAAATGTATAAATCTTCTGATGTTGTAAATGAGACAGGAAAGTTAATTTGTTAGTTTTGATTTGGAAACAATTTTAAATGTATTCAAATTGACACTCTTGTATTATCTGTCTCTCTACACACACACATATGCACTTATGTGTCCACATAAAAATTGTAACTAATTCTCAAACATGTGAGCAAGATCTTAGGTACCCAGATCAGATATTGTAAAGCAGCAATTGAGAAGTTATCTCACAAATATCTTCAGAGTTCTGCTAATTGAAAGGAGGTATTTACATATTTATTTGGAAAGTCAAATGTGCCAAAATATTGCATTGCATACAACAGGCAATTCTGTTACACCCTTGATTTCCCAAAAGTCAATAATTTGGATTTTGAAGGATAATTCCATTAAAGAAGAGAGGTTAGTTTAAAAGTAATAGGCTAGGAGTTAAAATTTCTAGTTTTGTTTTTTGTTTTTTTGTTTTTTTTGGTGTGTGTGTGTGTGTGTGTGTGTGTAGTAAGCTAGGATTTTATTAGACAGACAAGACTATAGAAGAGGTAAAAAAGCACAAGAGCTTCTGGTAAAGGGGAAGACCCAAGTCAAAGGCCTCCCCAAAATTTTCAGGTCTAATTACAATATTAATTTTCAATTTCTCACTGTGTGACTACAGGCATATTATTCATTTTCAGGCATATTATATATACTTACATAGCCTTTTAAAGACTTTTAGCCACTTAATTAAAAGATAAGGAGTCTACAAGGAGAAATTGTGAATGAAATAATTAAAAATTAGAACCAGTTATCCAAAATACTATGCTTTGATTGATTTAAAGTGAATTAGTGAATTACTGCCCAACTCCAAACTTAACTTTGCATCATCATCATGCTACATAATTCTTGTAACTTATTTTGTGTGTATATAGGCACTGGTCTTTAAGTTAACTATATAGTGTAAGATGCCTTATTCTTGTTGCATATTGGGTGCAGTAATATTTTAATCCCTTTATTTTCTTTATGAAGATTGAGAAAAACTATTTATTTGAACCAAATTATAAAACAATAGCTGAGTTGATGAATCTTAATTGAGTCACAATTCTCATGCTTACCATGTCTATACTAAATGAACAACTTGCATTCTAGATGTTAGACAACTTGTGTAAATACTGGCTTTACAACTTGGTTATGTGATTAAAAAATGTTATTTAAACTTCTCAATTTTAGTTTCTTGAACTATAAAAGAGGATATATTAAAAGCAAACTTTTATTTTTGTAATACACATGTGTGAAGCATGTTCCAAGGACTTCAATTACCCTCACCCCTATCCCCCCAATTTAGTCCTCACAGCAATCTTATGACTCAGGTCATATTATTTATTTATTTTTTTTTTTTTTATATGGCTTGGGAAACCTAGAGAAGTGAAGTGTCAGGTTAAGAAAACAAAACAAAACTAGAACTGGAATTTGGACACTGTCAGGGAGATGTAGAGACACCCCATTATTCTGTCTCCCTGCTGACAACTTCTAGATGAAGTGAAGTAAAGCCATTTGCCTGCAAAGGAAGTCATTTGGCACTGATAACTTATCATCTATTACAATATCAAAGAAGAAAAAAAAAGTTGGAAACTGTCACCCCTGTGTTTGTTACTGCTGCTGTGTTTCCACGTCCTACATCACCATGACTACGAGCTGTGATCCTTTTCTGTGAAGACGTCTACAAATTACAACAGCTTCTTCCACTTGCCTACCATTTCTTTCTCTTAGAATAAAAGTACACTGAGAAGAATTCCGAAAGTTAAAAATAACAAAGGCTAATGGGGACATTTTGTGAAGTTTTCCTAGCTATACCCCTGGCTGAGAAACATTTCCCAGGCTGCACTTCTCTGATAATCATCACTTGGTTGCAAACCTTTCGGAACATCACACTGTTATAAAGGAATTGAGTCCTAACATTCTTATTTTAGATCATTATTAAAAGGTATATATTGCCAAGTTATATACTGGTTCTTGATTAGAATTTACTTTATTGTAAAAACTAAAATACAAGACACACTCTCTTCTCCCACTAATGCAATACGGCAGATCGATTTTCAGAGAACACTCAACATTTCCTTTTCAAAGATGCATGGTCCACACAGAGAATTGAAAGTCCTAATATCATCATCTGACCTAAAAGAATTTGTACCATGCTTTCTACCAGCATTTTGTGGAAAGATGGCAACTGGCCTATCTATAGTATAAAGGGTAAACACTTGCTGTACTTTGGAAAGTGTTCAGTCTGTCACCAGTAAATATCCTCAGATTAAACTAAAGTGTTATACTGTTCCTGGCAGGCATGGCATTTAATGGTGAATTATTTTCTTAAGGTTGAAACTCTTCAATATTTCTTGAACTCCTGCTGATCCCACCCTGTTTGTTAAGTTCTAAACATAATTCAAATTCACATTTATGCAGTCAGGGATGAAATGGAGGTTATTAAACAATAGGTCTTGGTCACATTTTGAGAGGCATTTTTTGTTATTTTACATTCACACAATAATATTCTTTGTTGATTTACCTTGTCATCCTATAAAAATTATTTGTATTGCTTAAATCTTAATTTAAGCAAGAATCTTAATTTAAACAAGAATCTTAATTTTGCTTAATTTCTTCTCTAATTCTGTAAAATACAATTTCGTTTTATGACTATATTTCCCAGTCAGTTGGAGATATCAAGTTAGGGTGACTAAAGAGGAAATACGATAATTCTAAGAGCTCTCATTTTCCAAAAACATTGTTACAAAACTCACATACCCTTTTAGAAGTCAGAAAGCAGCATGGTGCCCATCTGAATTATGCCAGTCCTAATGCGTTCACATTACTGTTTTACTTAACTTTCATGAAAACTAACAAAGAAAATAAGATTATTTTTAGTCATTCTAGAAGTGACAGAAAATAAACAAAGTGCAAGATTCAGTTAAAATTTCATGTGGAATATAGCAACAGCAAAATTTTTCCATTGAAAAGGATATTGCCAAACAGAGAAGCAATAGCACTCTCTCTTAGTGTCAATAAAACCACATTAAAGAAATAAAGTACCAGCTCTTTGTTTTTACTGTAGTATAAACACAGTTGGCACATTAGAAAATGCCTGATGGTTGAATTAATTATCAGCATCTCATCATCGCCTCTTATTATAATAGTGTATGTACAATTTTAAGGTTTAGAGAGAGTTTAGAAAGGTAATCAATTTTCTGCA
This sequence comes from Loris lydekkerianus, assembly GCA_963574355.1. Lineage (NCBI taxonomy): Eukaryota > Metazoa > Chordata > Mammalia > Primates > Lorisidae > Loris > Loris lydekkerianus. Next base: position 2,761 of record CAUYPK010077524.1, on the reverse strand, counting down.
CAAAGAGTAATATGTTCCAGAAAAATATAATGCTCAAAAGTTACATGTCCTTCTTATTAGAAAAATGTATAACTTCAGGAGAAAAAAGCGTTCAACATATATGTGACTAAAAAGCATTCATGAATTTATTGCACAAAGGACTTTATTTTTTATTTCATTTTCAATTAAAACGATAACTATATACATTTATGGGGTACATTGTGAAGATTTGATATACACTGTGGACTTTTAAAATCAATAAGATAAATATTACAATAGGAAAATATCTCTTCCCTATAGCATTTACCACCATCTGATATTGTATATATTGTTAATTTGTTTAATTCCTACCTCTTCTCTACAGTATAAACTACAAAAAAATGAGAAGCTTGTTTTGAGGAGTATCCAGTGTACATATACCCATGATAATGTTTGACAAAAAATTATATATTGAATATGTAGAATTTTTTTTTTTAGTTTAAATCTCACCATCATTTCTGATGAATATGATGTTATATTTACTTTCTTTTTCATCCCCTGGTAATGAAGATAAAGTACATTTTAGTATTATATTGTTATCAATATTGATTTTTTTTTTCCTTCTTTACTCAATTCTTTGACATACAGCCCAGAAAACTTCTGATAAAAATATCAGTTTATCAGGTGGCACCATTGGGTAGGGTGCTGACCCCATATACCAAGGGTCCAGGTAGTTCAGCCAGGGTGGGTTTAGGCCCAGCCTCGCTGAACTACAACAAAAAAATGGTGGGGTGTTCTGGCGGGCACCTGTAATCTCAGCTACTCAGGAGGCTGAGGCAAGAGGATCACCTAAGCCGAGGAGTTGGAGGTTGCTGTGAGCTGTGACATCACAGCACTCTATTGAGGGTGATAAAGTGAGACTCTGTCTCAAAAAAAATAATTAGTTTATCAATGTCACTAAGGGTATATGTGAGTATGTCTGTTCATGTTGTATTTAAAGGGAAAATGGGTTATTTACCAAGGAGAGAATTTATGCCATTTCTTGTCCTTTCAGAAGAAAGAAGGGCCATAGTCAGTTGCTGTTTTCTAAAAAAACATTAATAACCTCTTTTTTCTTTCATTCAAGTCAACATGTCCAAGTACAAAGGCACTGATTTCAAGTATTTCTATTTTTAGCACCATATTTTTCTAAAATTCTAAGCCATCTCCTTCAGGAAAACTATCCTAAATAAAATAAATTTCTATTGAATATTATTTAATTCCAGTTTAATCTCAGCTTTGTATTTAAAAAAAGAATTGCATCTACAAATGGAATTAGTTTAATGTGTTTTTTTTTTTTTTTGCAGTTTCTGTCCCGGGCTAGGTTTGAAACATCCACCTCCGGCATATGGAGCCGGTGCCCTACTCCTTTGACCCACAGGCACCACCCAATGTCCAGTAATTTTAATAGTCAAGTGTTGTGTATATATAATAAAAAAAAAAAAGAATGAATAAAACAAATACAAAATTTCCTCAGCGTTTATAGTGTAGTAATGAAAATATATTTCTTTTCTTTTTTAAATTAAATCATAGCTGTGTACAATAATGCAATTATGGGGTACAATGTGCTTGTTTTATATACAATTTGAAATATTTTCATGAAACTGGTTAACATAGTCTTCACCACATTTTCTTAGTTACTGTGTTAAGACATTTATATTCTACACTTAGTAGATTTAACATCTACTTTTGTAAAATGCACCTGAAAATAGATTTCTATTAAGTTTTGAAAAATCCACTCAGGCTAGGCTCATGACTGTAATCCTAGCACTGCTAGAACTCTGGGAGACTGAGGCGGGCAGATTGCTCAAGCTCAGGAGTTCAAGACCAGTCTGAGCAAGAGTGAGACCATGTCTCTACCAAAAATAGAAAAACTGAGGCAAGGAGATCATTTGGGCCCAAGAGACAGAGTTTGCTTTGAGGTATGATGATGCCATCACACTCTACCCAGGGCAGCAGAGTGATTTTTGTCTCAAAACGAAGACACATCCACTCATCGCTGTGGTTTAATAGAGAATTAAATGGAGCGTAGTGCCCAGGTTATGAACTATCACAATCGTTTCTTCTTTTCTTGCTTCTTTCTCTGTTGGGCTTCAGGGTGGTGATTAAGTCAGCTGTACCACGGCAACCTTTCTAGGCTCTGGGCCATCAGGTGCTTCCACATCATTACATGAAGGACTGTTGGTCTTAAATATTTGCTTTAATTAATCACTTCAGTGTTAGAATGCTTCTCTTTTAACTCTCCAGCAAGGATCAGCAGTAATCTCTGTAAGCTCCAACACAGTAAGTAGGGCTTTGCAACACAACATTTCTTCTGCCTGATTCTGGGCTTCTCTGCCATTGTGTTCCACCTACCCTGCTAGATCACCCTGAAAAATCACCTTGAAAATCTTTCCCTGCTACCAATGTCATCCTTGCCTGCAATTTGACACCGTGCACTCATTTGCCTGTTTCTGCTCTTAGTGCTGACATGTGCTTGGCTACAATAAGTGGCTCCAAATAGTTTTTCTCTTTACCTCCCTATCTACTATCGACAAATTACGAAGATCACTAGCACAATAATGACATCTTCTAAAGCTACTCTAACTTGCTATTATTTCTAAAGGGCACTATGGAATCTACTACAAAACTCCTAGAAGTGATCAAGGAATAAAATACTTCTTTATGTGGGTTTGGCTTTGTGTGTGTGTGTGTGTGTGCACATGTGTACGTATCTAGTACCAAATTGACATATAAATGAGTACTCATAAATTAAATAACTAAA